>CM034151.1:504362656-504432656 GCA_019776745.2 Taxus chinensis
ATGATTTAGTTTTAGGGTTTAGGGTTTAGGGTTTAGGATCTAATGGTTTAGGGTTTAGGGTTTAGGGTTTAGGGTTTAGGGTTTAGGGTTTAGGTTTTATGTTCAAGGTTTAGGGTTTATGGTTTAATTTTTAGGGAGGTTTAGGTTTAGGGTTTATGGTTTAGGGTTTAGGTTTAAGTTTAGAGGTTTAGGGTTTAGGGTTTATGATTTTAGTGTTACGGTTTAGGGTTTACAATTTTAGGGTTTAGGGTTTAATGGTTTAGGGTTTAGGACTTTAAGGTTTTAGGTTTAGGGTTTAGAGGGTTTATTAGGGTTTAATGGATTAGGGTTTAGGGTTTAGAGGCTTAGGGTTTAGGGTTTAGGTTTTAGGGTTTAGGGTTTAGGGTTTATGGTTTAGGGTTTAGTGTTTAGGGTTTATGGATTTTAGGGTTTAGGGTTTAGGGTTTAGGGTTTAGGATTTAGGGTTTAGGGTTTAGGGTTTAGGGTTTACATTTTAGGGTTTAGGGTTTATTATTTAGGGTTTAGGGTTTAGGTTTAGGGTTTAGGGTTTAATATTTATGGGTTTAGGGTTTATGGGTTTATGGTTTATGTTTTAGGGTTTAGGGTTTAGGGTTTAATATTTAAATTTTAGGGTTTAGGGTTTAGGATTTAAGGTTTAGGTTTTAGGGTTTAGGTTTAGGGTTTAGGGTTTTTTAGGGTTTAGGTTTAGGGTTTATGGTTTAGGTTTAGGGTTTAATTTATGGTTTATTTTTAGGGTTTGGGTTTATGGTTTAGGGTTTTAGGGTTTAGGGTTTTGGTTTAGGGTTTAAGGTTTAGGGTTTAGGGTTTAATTAAGGTTTAGGGTTTAGGGCTTTTAGGGTTTAGGGTTTAGGGTTTAGGTTTAGGGTTTAGGGATTTAGGGTTTAGTTTTTAGGGTTTAGGGTTTAGGTTTAGGGTTTAGGTTTAGGGTTTAGGGTTTAGGGCTTAGGGTTTACAGTTTAGGGTTTAGGGTTTAGGGTTTAGGGTTTATGGGTTAGGGTTTATGATTTAGGGTGTAGGGTTTAGGGTTTCAGGTTTAGGGTTTAGGGTTTAGGGTTTAGGGTTTAGGGTTTATGGTTTATGGTTTAAGGTTTTAGGGTTTAAGGTTTAGGGTTGGTTTAGGGTTAAGGGTTTATGGCTAGGGTTTAGGGTTTAAGGTTTAGGGATTAGGGTTTTGAGTATAGGGTTTAGGGTTTAGGGTTTAGGATTTAGGGCTCATGGTTTTGGGTTTAGTGTTTAGGGTTCAGGCCTAAGGGTTTATGGTTTATGGTTTAGGGTTTAGGGATATTTTTTTAGGTTTAATGGTTTAAATAGTTTCTAGTTTAGGGTTTAGGGTTTAGGGTTTATGGCATTAGGGTTAAGGGTTTAGGGTTTAGGGTTTAGGGCTAGGGGTTTAGGGTTTAGGGTTTAGGTTTTAGGGTTTAGTGTATGGGGGTTTAGGGTTTATTTTTTAGGGTTGATGGTTTAGGTTTTAGGGATTAGGGATTAGGATTTAGGGCTCTATTGTTTATGGTTTCGGGTCTAAGCTTTAGGATTTATGGTTTATGGTTTATAGTTTTTGGATTAGGATTTAGGGTTAAGATCTAAGGGTTGAGGGTTTATCAAATTTTTAGGGATTAGGGTTTAGTGTTTAAGTTTTAGGGGGTTTATGGTTTAGGGTTTAGGGTTTACGGTTTAGGGTTTACGGGTTTATGGTTAAGGGTTTACAAATTTAGGGTTTAGGGTTTAGGGTTTAGGGTTTATGGGTTAGGATTTAGGGTTCAAAGTTTATGGTTTAGGGTTTAGGGCTCAATGTTTAAGGTTTAGGGTTTAGGGATAACGGTTTAGGGTTTAGGTTTTAAGGTTTAGGGTTTAGGGTTTAGGATTTAGGGTTTATGGTTTTAGGGTTTAGGGTTTAGGGTTTAGGGGGTTTAGGTTTTAGGGTTTAGGGTTTAGGGATTAGGGCTTAGGATTTAGGGCTCTAGTGTTTACATTTTTAGGGTTTAGGCTTTAGGATTTAGGGTTTTGGGCTTAGGATTTAGGGTTAAGGGCTCAAGATTGAGGGCTAATGGTTTATTTTTAGGGGGTTTAGTGTTTAGGTTTTAGGGTTTATGGTTTTGGGTTTAGGGTTTAGGGTTTAGGCTTTAGATTTCAGCGGTTTAGAATTTTTTTAGGGTTCAAGGTTTAGGGATTTATATTTAGGGATTAAGGTTTAGGGTTGAGGCTTAAGGGTTAAGGGTTTAATGTTTAGAGTTTAGTATTTAGGGTTTATGATTTAGGGTTTAGGGTTTATGGTTTAAATCTTAGAGTGTATGGTTTAGGATTTAGTGTTTAGGGCTAAGGGTTTAGGGTTTATGATTTAGGGGGTTTATGGTTTAGAGTTTACCCACATGGTTTAGGGTTTAGGGTTTAGAGTATATGTTTTAGGGTTTAGGGCTCTAAGGGTTTAGGGTTTAGGTTTTAGAGTTTAGGGTTTAGGGTTTAGGGTTTAGGGTTTAGTGTTTATGGTTTAGGATTTAGGGTTTAGGGTTTATTGTTAGGGCTAGGGTTTAGGGTTTAGGGTTTAGGGATCAGGGTTTAGGATTTAAGGTTTAGGGTTTAGGGTTTAGGGTTTAGGGTTTAAGGATCATGGTTTATGGTTTAGGGTTTAGGGTTCAGGGTTTAGGACTCAGTGTTTAGGGTTTACGGTTTACGGTTTACGGTTTAGGGTTTAGGGTTTAGGGTTTAAAATTTAGGGTTTAGGGCTAAGGATTTACTTTCCAGGATTTATATTTTAGGGTTTAGGGTTTAGGGTTTAGGATTTATGGCTTAGGGTTTTGGGCTCAAGGTTTATAGCTTAGGGTTTAGGGTTTAGGGTTCAGGGGGTTTATGGTTTAGTTTAGGGGTTTAGGATTTAGGGTTTAGGTCTCACGGTTTAGGGTTTTTCATTTAAGGTTTTGTGATAAGGGTTTAGGATTTAGGGTTTATGTTTTAGGGTGTTAAAGGTTTAGGGTTTAGGGATTAGTTCTCATGATTCAAGGTTCATGGTTAAGGGGCTTACAGTTTATAGTTTAGGGTTTAGGGTTTATATTTTAGGGTTTATATTTTAGGTTTTAGGTTTAAGGTTTAGGGTTTAGGACTAAGGATTTAGGGCTAGGGGTTTAGTGTTTACGATATTTAGGTACTTAGGAATTTTTAGGGTTTAGGGCTTAGGGTTTTATAGTTTAAGGTTTTTGGGTTTATGTTTTAGGTTTTAGGGTTTAGGGTTCATGGCTTAGGATTTAAGGTTTAGGGTTTATTGATCAAATATAGGGTTTAGTGTTTAGGGTTTAGTGGGTTACGATTCAGGGTTTAGGGATAAAAGTTTTGGGTTGATTGGTTAGGATTTAGGGTTTAGGGTTTAGGGTTTAGGGCTCAGGTTTCAAGATTTAGGGATTAGGGATTAGGGTTTAAGATTAGGGTATAGGTTATAGGGTCAGGGCTTAGGATTTAAGGGTTTAATTTTTTAACAATTATGGTTTAGGGCATATGAGTTAGGGTTTACAGGATTTACGGTTTATGATTTAGGTTTTAGGGCTTGGGAATTAGCATTTAGGATTTAGGGTTTAGGGTTTTGAGCTTAGGTTTTAAGGTTTAGGTTTTAGGGTTTAGGTCTTGGGGGTTTAGGTTTTAGGGTTTAGTGGTTAGGGTTCAGGGTTAAGGATTTATGGGTCAAGGTTTAGGGATTTATGGTTTAGGGATCAGGGTTTAAGTTTTAGGGTTTAGTGTTTAGGGATAACAATTTATGGTTTAAGGAGTTTACGGTTTAGGGTTTAGTATTTATAGCTCTAGGGTTTAGGGTTTAGGGTTTGGTTTTTAGGGTTTACAGTTTAGGGTTATAGGTTTAGGGCTTAGGGCTTAGGATTTAGGTCTCTACAATTTATGTATTAGGGTTTAAGATTTAGGATTTAGGGTTTGGGGTTTAGCGTTTAGGGTTTAGATTTTAGGGTTTTGGGTTTTGGGATTAGGATTTAGGGTTTATTGTTTAAGGATTAGGGTTTAGTTTTCATGTTTTGGGGGATTTAAAGTTTAGGGTTTAGGGATTAGGGTTTAGGGTTTAGGGTTTATGTTTTAGGGTTTAGTGTTTGGGGGGTTTAGGGTTTAGGGTTTAGGGGTTGGGGTTTAGGGTTTAGGATTTAGGGGTTAGGGTTTAGTGTTTAGGTTTTATGGTTTAGGGTTTAGGTCTCAGGTTTTAAGGTTTAACTTTTAGTGTTTAGGGCTAACAATTTAGGGTTTAAGGGGTTTACAATTTAGAGTTTAGTGTTTAGCATTTAGGGTTTAGGGTTTATTGTTGAAGGTTTAGGGTTTAGGGTTTAGCATTTAGGGATTAGGATTTATGTATGTACTGTTTATAGTTTAGGGTTTAAGCTTTAGGATTTAGGGTTTAGGGTTTAAGGTTTTGGGATTATGACTTAGGGATAAGCGCTTAGGGTTGAGGGTTTATTTTTTATTGTTTAGGGTTTAGGGTTTAGTTTTTAGGTTTTATGGGGTTTACAATTTAGGGTTTAGAGTTTAGGGTTTAGGTCTAAGTTTTAGGGTTTAAGTTTTCTGGGGTTTAGAATTTTTAGCTTTGTGTTTGAGGTTTAGGGATCAAGATTTAGGGATTAAGGTTTAGGGTTGAGGGCTAAGGTTTTATGGTTTAGAGTTTAGGGGGTTTATGGTTAAGGGTTTAGGTTTTTTTATGGAATATCTAGGGTTGTAGTGTTTAACATAGAATATTAGGGTTTAGTGATTATATTATCTAGGATAATATAGGCTATGGTGTTATAATAACTGATTACATTAGAGTTGTAAATGTAATTATAAGTGGTTTGAGTAGGGTATTAGGGTTATGAGTTGTTGAGTAAACAACTCATTAACAATACTAGTTTTGGTATAGAAAATAATATCTCAGGGTAAAATAGGGTTTGGAGTTGTTTTAGGAGTTAGGCGTGGGGTTTATTTATGGAGATTATATCTCAGGGTTTAAGTTATGGGAACAACATCTCCTATTTAAATAGTGTTGTAAGGGGTTTAGAATTTAAGTTTTAAGGTTTAGGGATTTATGATTTATGCAATTCAAGTGTTTAGTATTTTCATTTAGGGTACTAGAGCAGTTTATGATTTAGGAAATTTCAGTGTTTAGGGTTGATCAAATACGTCTCAAAGAATAGATTATATATTTCATTTCCGAATTTAGGTTTTTCTGTAATTTTGTATACAGAACCAAGTGTTTTTCACTAAACAACAGTAGAATTGTTAACAAAACCCAGTTCGTATTTTTGAAGAAATAATTATTTCACTATGTAGCTATCAAATTAAGCATATTAAATCTTCTACTGAAGTTTTCTCCAATTTCCAATAATGCTGAATTGTTAATACAAAGTCTTAGATTGCTTGGAGGTTCAAAGGTATTCTATGTAAAATTTTAAAGTACCTGATTTAATTCTGTATTGTTTTTATCAGTATTGTACAAAATAATGGAGAAATTAAATTTGAATGAAAAATTTTAAGGACAAGATTTTCATACATGGCAACTATAGATGTAATTACTTTTAATAGAAAAGGACTTATGGGATGTAGTTAAAGCCAATGTAATTCCACCAACGACTACTAATGATCTAGCTAAATGGAATGCAATATATTAGAGAGATTTGGGTATCATTAGTCTGGGCTTATCAAAAGCCTATCTACATCATGTGGATTTCAAAAAATCTTGAAAATAAATTTGGGATTCTCTTAACAAATTGTTTGGTTTTGAAGCTAAAATGGAAAATATTACACTAAAGCAACGCTTGTATGGGTTGAAAATGGAAGAGAACTCAAAAATGACAAATCATATAAGTAAGTTTTTCTATTTGCTAAATCAACTAGTTGGAATTAAAGAAAATGTAAAAGATGATGATGCTAAAGCTATTCTTATTAATAGCATGCCTAAGAGTTACTCAAATATTGTATTTACTTTGAGTAAAGTTACAATTAGTCTAGAAGGAGTGATTTCTACATTGTTAGAACAAAGCAGTCATGAAAAACATGAAGAAGTACTATATGTAAGAAACGAACCTAGCTCCTCATTTAAGGAGGAAAAACATAAACCAAAGCAGGTTCCTTCACATCGAAAAATGTAATGCTTTTATTGTAATGAGATTGGGCATGTAATACTGAACTGTAAAAAGAGAGCTCAAGATCTTCTTGATGACAAGATAGATCAGAAAGCGCTTCTAGGTGAAGTAGAAAATGATTGGGAAGCCTACTTAACTGATGAAGAACTTTCTTATCCTAGTGATAAGGATTTCCTATGGTAAACTCTTCTCTTTTTGGAGGAAGGAGACAATGCAGGGATTTAAGGTTTAGGACAATTAATGTCCCTGGGGTCATTCACCAGTTGATAGGGTTGTAGATTATATGTGGTTTATGTTCTATTTCAGTTGTGTGGTATGTTTATACACAAAGGGGTGAAACTATGGTTTCATGGTTTGATTTTAATGTGTTTCACATTTAGGGTAACAACAGTTCCTGAGGGTTTATTTAGGTGTGGAAGAAGCAAACTGCTTGACTCAGCTTTTAGGGGCAAAGGGTCTACATACGATCCTTTGACTGTTGTACGGTCCTCTGACTGCCATACTAAGAGTTGAAGGTACTTCATTGGTTTAGGTGATCATTAGGGATGAAGATGTTCATATGACAAGGTTTAGGGTTCATTAGCAGTAAGATTCAATAGCAACAGCTACTCCGACAAGTTTGATGGTTTCCAGGAGATCTTACCCCATGTTCACTAGGGTTTAGGGTTTTAGGGAGAATGTTTAGGAATATCTATATTGTAGGGCTCAAATGGGGGTTTACAATATTATGTGAGTGATTATACTATTCTAGGATAATATTTTATGTGTTGTAGGGTTTAGGGTTTACATTATTGTAAATGTAGGGTTATGAGTGGGTGAGTAAATATTGTTATGAGTATTTTAGGGTAAACAACTCATTACCAATATTAGTTTTGTGAGAAAACAAAATATTAGGGTAAAATAACATGGAGTTGTTTTAGGAGTTTAGGGTTTGGAGATATTTATGGATATTATAGTGTCCTTAATATAGGAACAACATCTCATATTTAAATGGATGTAATAACAAGAATAAAAGTGTAAGATTTCAGATTTAATTTATGCAATTCTGATATAGTATTTTCAAGTTTTATGGTTTAAGTATTAGAGTTTATGGTTGAGGATTTAGGGCTAAGGGTTTAGGATTTATGATTTAGGGGGTTTAGGGTTTAGGTTTTACAAGATAAGGGTTTAGGGTTTAGGGATTAGAGTTTAGAGTATAGGGTTTAGGGTCAAGGCTTTAAGGTTTCAGGTTTAGGGCTCAAGGTTTATTATTTTGTGTTTAGGGTTTAGGGTTTAGGGTTTTTCAGTTTCTAGTTTAAGGTTTAGGGATTATTTTTTAGGGTTTAGGGTTAAGGTATACATTTTTTGGTTTAGGGATTAGGGTTTAGGATTTATGGTTTAGGGTTTATGGTTTAGGATTTATGGTTTAGGGTTTAGGGTTTAAAGTTTAGGGTTTAAGTCTAAGGGTTTAGCTCTAGGTTTTAGTGTTTAGGGTTTAGGGTTTAGAGTCTAGCGATAAGGGTTTAGGGTTTATTGTTTAGGATTTAGGTTTTAGGGTTTAGGGTTTAGGGTTTAGGGTTTAATGTTTATGGTTAAGGGTTTATGGATTAGGATTTTGGGTTTAGGGGTTTTACAATTTACGGTTTAGGGCTAAGGGTTTATGGTTTAAGGTTTAGGGCTTAGGGTTTTGGGTTCAGGGTTTAGGATTTAGGATTTAGGGCTCATGGTTTTGGGTTTAGAGTTTACAGTTCAGGCCTAAGTGTTCAGGGTATAAGGGGGTTTATGGAACAGGGTTTAGTGTTTAGGGATAATTTTTTAGGTTTAATGGTTTATGGAGTTTTCGGTTTAAGGTTTAGAGTTTAGGGATAAGGGTTTAGGGTTTGTTGTTTAAGATTTAACGTTTTGGGTTTAGGGTTTAGGGGATTTACGATTTAGGGTTTAGGGCTAGGGGTTTAGGGTTTAGGATTTAAGGCTCGGGGATTAGGGCTTAGGGTTGAGGTTTTAGGGTTTAGTGTATGCGGGTTTAGTGTTGAGGGTTTAGGGATCACGGTTTAGGGTTTAGGGTTTATGGTTTAGTGTTTAGGGCTCATGGTTCAAGGTTTAGGGTTTAG
The DNA here is from genome assembly GCA_019776745.2 of Taxus chinensis. Lineage (NCBI taxonomy): Eukaryota > Viridiplantae > Streptophyta > Pinopsida > Cupressales > Taxaceae > Taxus > Taxus chinensis. Next base: position 504,370,863 of record CM034151.1, read on the forward strand.
GGTTTATGGCTAATGGTTTAGGGTTTAAGATTTAGGGTTTATGTTTTAGGGTTTAGTTTTTAGGGTTGACAATTTAGGGTTTAAGGATTAGGGCTTAGGATTTACGGCTCTACTGTTTATGGTTTAGGGTTTATGGGGTTTAGGATTTATGGTTTATGTTTTAGAGTTTCAGGATTAGGATTTAGGGTTAAGGTCTAAGGGATGCAGGTTTATGGTTTTTTATTTAGGGATTAGGGTTTAGTGTTTAGGTTTTGGGGGGTTTATAGTTTAGGGTTTAGGGTTTAGGTTTTATGGTTAAGGGTTTATGATTTAGGGTTTTAGACTTAGGGTTTAGGGTTTAGGGCTTAGGGTTTATGTTTGAGGGTTTAGGTTTTAGGGGTTAGGGTTTATGGTTTAGGATTTAGGGGTCAGGGTTTATTGTTTAGGTTTTATGGTTTAGGGTTTAGGGCTCGGGGTTTAAGGTTTAGGGGTTACGGTTTATGGTTTAGGGATTTAGTGTTTAGGGGTTTAAGGTTTAGTGTTTAGGGTTTAGGGTTTATGGCTTAGGGATAAGGATTTAGGGCTCTGCAATTTACATTTTAGGGTTTAAGCTTTAGGATTTAGGGTTTTGGGATTAGGATTTAGGGTTAAGGGATCATGGTTGAGGGTTTATGGTTTATTATTTAGAGGCGTTTAGTGTTTAGGTTTTAGGGGGTTTACAGTTTTAGTTTTAGGGTTTAGGCTTTAGTCTTTAGGGTTTAGGGTTTGGGTTTAATATTTCGGGGATTTAGAATTTTTGTTTAGGGTTTGAGGTTTAGGGCTCAAGGGTTAGGGCTTAAAATTTAGGATTAAGGGTTAAGGGTTAAGGGTTTAGGGTTTAGAGTTTGGGGTTTAGGGTTTATGGTTTGGGGCTCAGGTTTTATGGTTTAAATCTTAGAGTTTATGGTTTAGGATTTAGGGTTTAGGGTTTACAATTTAGGGTGTTTATGGTTTAGGGTTTAGTGTTTCGAGATGAGGGTTTAGGTTTTAGGGGGTTTAGGGTTTAGGTTTTAGAGTTTAGGCTTTATGGTTTAGGCTTTAGGCTTTAGGATTTAGGGTTTACAGTTTAAGGTTTAGGGTGTAGGGTTTAGGGTTTATTTTTTAGTGTGAGGGGTTTAATGTTTAGGGTTTATGATTTAGTGTTTAGGGTTTAAGTTATAAGGTTCAGGGATCATGGTTTATGGTTTAGGGTTTAGGGATCAGGGTTTAGGGCTCAGTGTTTAGGGTTTATGGCTAAGGGTTTAAAGTTTAGGATTTAGGGCTAAGGATTTATGATCCAGGATTTATATTTTAGGGTTTAGGGTTTAAGGTTTTGGATTTATGGCTTAGGGTTTTGGGCTCAAGATTTATGGCTTAGGGTTTAGGGTTTAGGGTTTAGGGCTCAAGGTTTATGATTTAGTTCTATGGGTTTAGGATTTAGGGTTTAGGTCTAACAGTTTAGGGTTTAGGGTTTAGGATTCTAGGTTTAGGGTTTAGGGTTTAGGGTTTAGGGTTTATATTTTAGTGATAAGGGTTTAGGGATTAGTTCTCATGATCCAAGGTTCATGGTTAAGGGTTTTACAGTTTATAGTTTAGGGTTTAGGGTTTCAAGTTTAGGGTTTAGAGTTTAGGGTTTAGGTTTAAGGTTTAAGGTTTTGGACTAGGTCTTTAGGACTAGGGGTTTAGTGTTTATTGTTTAATACTTAGGGTTTAGGGTTAGGTTTTAGGGTTTAGGGTTTAAGATTTGTTTTTAAGGGTTTAGGGTTTATAGTTTAGGGTATAGGGTTTATGGTTCATGGATAAGGATTTAGAGTTTAGTGTTTAGGGTTTAAATTTTAAATATAAGGGGTTAGGATTAGGGTATTGGTTTTAGGATTTAGGGTTAAGGGTTTAGTTTTTCAGCAATTACGGTTTAGGGCATATGCGTTAGGGTTCATGGGATTTACGGTTTAGGATTTAGGTTTTAGGGCTTGGGATTTAGCATTTAGGATTTAGGGTTTAGGGTTTTTAGTTTAGGTTTTAAGGTTTAGGTTTTAGGGTTTAGGTCTTATTAGGGTTTAGGGTTTAGTGGTCAGGGTTTAGGGTTAAGGATTTAGGGGCCAAGGTTTAGGGTTTAGGGTTTAAGGTTTAGGATTAGGGCTAACTGTTTATGGTTTAAGGGGTTTAGGGGTTAGTTTTTAGTGTTTATGGCTCTAGGGTTTAGGGTTTAGTTTTTAAGGTTGACTATTTAGGGTTTCAAATTTAGGGTTTCAGGCTAAGGATTTAGGGCTCTACTATTTACGTATTAGGGTTTAAGCTTTAGGATTTAGGGTTTTGGGTTTTGGGATTAGGATTTGGGGTTTATTGTTTATGGATTAGGGTTTAGTGTTCAAGTTTTAGAAGATTTATAGTTTAGGGATTAGGGATTATGGTTTAGGGCTTAGGGTTTATGTTTTAGGGTTTAGTGTTTAAGGGGTTCAGGTTTTATGTTTTAGGGGTTAGGGTTTATGGTTTAGGATTTAGGGGTCAGGGTCTAGTATTTAGGGTTTATGGTTTATGGTTTAGGGCTCAGGTTTTAAGTTTTTATTTTTAGGGTTTAGGGCTAACGGTTTAGGGTTTAAGGGGTTTACAGTTTAGGTTTATGGTTTATGGTTTAGCATTTAGGGTTTAACATTGAGTGTTTAGGGTTTAGCTTTTACGATCTTAGGGTTTAAGGTTTAGTGCCTAGGGTTTAGGGCTTAGGGCTTAGGGGCTTATTGTCTGGCTTAGGGCTTAGGGATTATTTAGGGCTCTATGGTTTAGGTTTTTATGTTTAAGGTTTGAGGGTTTAATGGTTTAGGGTTTGGTTTAAGCTTTAGGTTTAGGTGTGTTTAGTTTAAGGTTTAGGGTTTAGGTTTTGGGTTTTGGGATTAGGTTTATTTAGGGTTTAGTTTTTTATGGTTATGGTTTAGGGTTTAGGTTTTAGTGTTTAGAGTTTATCAGGGTTTATGGGTTTGATATTTAGGATTAAGGTTGTTTATTGTTTAGGTTTTTAGTTTAGGTTTAGGGATTTTAGGGGGTTTACAGTTTAAGGTTTAGGGTTTACTCTTTAGGGGGTATTACAGGGTTTAGGTTTAGGGTTTAGTGTTTAGGGTTTATGTGTTTAGCGTTTATAAGGTTTAGGGTTTAGGGATTACATCTAAGGGTTTTAAGGTTTAAGACTGCATTTTCTAGGGTTTAGAAGTATTTTTTTGTATTTGTTTGTTCAAGGTTTAGGGCTTAGGGTTTAGTGATTTATGACTTTTAAGGGTTTAGGTTTAGGGTGTTGGTTTAAGTTTAGGGATTTAGGGGTTTATGGTTTTTGGTTAGATTTTATGGGGATTAGCATCTAGGGTTTAGGGTTTAGTGCTTTGAGTTCAGGGTTTAGGATTTTAGATTTATTATTTAGGTTTTAGAACTTAATATTTAGTATTTGGGGTTTAGGGTTTAGGGTGTAGGGCTCAATGTTTTTGGTTTAAGGCTTAGGGTTTAGGGTTAGGGGTTTGTTTAGATTTTAGGGCTTAGGGTTTAGGGTTTAGGGCTTAATGGTTTAGAGTTTAGGGTTTTAATTTTTAGGGTTTAGGGATTTAGGGTTTAGGGTTTAGGGTTTAGAGGGTCTCAGGGTTAAGGTTTAATTTTTAGGGTTTAGGGTTTAGGGTTTAGCTTTTTAGGTTTCAGTGTTTAGGGTTTAGTTTTAGGGTTTAGATTTATTATTTAGGGTTTAGGGTTTAGGGCTCAGGGTTTAGTGTTTATGGGTTTAGGGTTTAGGGTTTAAGGATTTACGGTTTATTGTTTAGGGTTTAGGCTTTAGGATTTAGGTTTTGAGTTTAGAGGTTTAGATATTAGGGTTTAGGGTTTAGGGTTTAGGTTTATGGTTTATGGTTGTAGGGGTTTAGGGTCTTGGTTTAGGGCTAAGGAGGGTTTAGGGCTTAAGGTTTAGGGATTAGGGTTTAGGGTTTTTTAGGGTTTGTTTAGAGGATAAGGGTTTAGGGTTTATGGTTTATGGTTTATGGTTTAGGGTTTTATTTTGGTTTAGGGATTAGGGTTTAGGTTTAGGGATTAAGGTTTAGGGTTTAGGTTTATGGTTTAGGGATCAGGGTTTAAATTTTAGGTTTTATAGTTTAGGATTTAGGGTTTAGGTCTAATGGTTTAGCTTTAGGGTTTAGTTAGGGTTTAGGGTTTAGGGTTTAGGGCTTATCAATTATTGTTTATGGTTAGCGGTTAGGAATTTAAGGTGTAGGGTTTTGGGCTAATGGTTTAGGGTTTATTGATTAGGATTTAGGGTTTGGTGTTTAGGGTTTACTGCTTAGGGCTAAGGGTTTAGGGTTTATGGCTAAGGATTTTAGATTTAGGGTTTATGGATCAAGGTTTAAGGTTTAGGGTTTAGTGCTTATGGTTAAGTGGTTAGGGTTTAGGGTTTAGGGATCATGGTTTATGGTTTAGGGTATCGGGCTAAGGGTTTATTGTTTAGAGTTTTTATGGTTTAGTGTTTGGGGTTTAAGGTTTAGGGCTCGAGGTTTATGGTTTTTTATTTAGGGTTGGGTTTTGTGTTTAGGGTTTAGGGTTTGGGGAGTTTAGGGTTAAGGGTTGAAGGTTTGGGATTTAGGTTTTAGTGTTTAAGTTATAGGATTTAGGTATCAGAGTATAGTTTTTAGGGTTTAGGTTTAGTAAATTAGTGCTCAGGTTTTAAGGTTTAGGGTTTAGGGCTAAGCGTTTAGGTGTTTTATGGTGTAGTGTTTACGATTTAGGGTATATGGTTTCTGGCTAAAGGATTAGTATTTATGGTTTATGGTTTAGGTTTTAGGGTTTAGTGTTTAAGGTTTAGGGTTTAGCGTTATGGGTTTACAACTTAGGGTTTATGGTTTAGGGCTCAGTGTTTAATGTTTAGGGTTTAGAGTTTAGGGTTTAAGGTTTAGGGTTTATGGCTGAGGGATTATGATATAAGGGGTTTACGGTTTAGGTTTTAGGGTTTATGGTTTAGTTTTTAGGGGGTTTATGGTTTATGGTTTACGGTTTAGGCATAATATTTTAGGGTTTATAGTTTAGGGGGTTTATGATATAGGGATTAGGATTTGGGGCTAAGGGTTAGGGGTTACAATTTTTCATTCATGTTTTAGGGTTTAGGGTTAGGGGTGTAGGTTTTAGGTTTTATGGTTAAGGTTTTAGGGTTTACTATTTAGGATTTAGGGTTCACAGTTTACAGTTTATGGTTTACAACTCACGTTTTAGGTTTTAGTGATTAGTTTTTAGCATTTAGGGTTTAAGTTTTTGAGTTTATGATTAGTTTTTAGGGTTTGGGGGTTTAGGTATCATGTTATAATATCTAAACCCTGAACCCTAAACCATGGTATAAGGGTTTAGGGTTTGAGGTTTAGGTATCATGGTATAATACTTTAACAATAAACCCTAAACCCTAAACACCTAACCCTAAAAGCTAAAACCTAAATAAAAAAATGTAAACCCTAAACCCTAATCCCTAAATTCTAATCCCTAAATTGTAAATCCTATAAATTGTAAACCCTAAACCCTTAGCCGTAAACTATAAACCCTAAACCATAAATCCCCTAAACACTAAACCCTAAACCCTAAAAACTAATTAGTAAGGGTTTAGATTTTAGGGTTTAGGGCTCAAGGGTTTAGGGTTTAACACTCATATTTTAGTATTAAAGGTTTATTGTTAAGAGTTTAGTGTTTAGGGCTAAGGGTTTAGGGTTTAAGGGGGTTATAGTTTAGGGATTAGGGTTTAGATTTTATTATTTTGTGTTTAGGGCTAAGAGTTTAGGGTTTTGGTTTTAGGGTTTAGGTTTTATGGTTTGGGGTTTAGGTATCATGGTATAATACCTAAACCATAAACCCTAAACCCTAAACCATGGTATAAGGGTTTGGGGTTTGGGGTTTAGGTATCATGGTATAATACCTTATCCATAAACCCTAAACCCTAAACACCTAACCCTAAACCTTAAAACCTAAATAACAAATGTAAACCTTTAACCCTTAGCCCTAAACCCTAATCCCTAAATTATAAATCCCCTAAACTGTAAACCCTAAACCATAAACCCCCTAAACACTAAACCCTAAACCTTAAACCCTAGAACCTAAACCATAAACCCCCTAAACGATAAACCCTTAGCCCTAAACCCTAAACCTTTAACCCTAAACTCTAAACTCTAAACCATAAACACTGAGCCCTAAACCATAAACCCTAAGTTGTAAACCCTAAACCCTAAACGCTAAATACTAAACACTAAACCCAAAAACCCAAACCCTAAACCATAAACACTAAACCCTTAGCCATAAACCCTAAACCCTAAATCCTAAACAATAAACCGTAAAACACCTAAACCCTTTGTCCTAAACCCTAAACCTTAAACCCTGAGCATTAATTTATTAAACTTAGACCCTAAACTCTAAACCCTAAACACTATACCCTGATACCTAAACCCTATACCTTAAACACTAAAACCTAAATATTTAACCTTAAACCCTTAACCCTAAACCCCCCAAACCATAAACCCTAAACCCAAAACCCAAAACCAAACACTAAATAAAAAAAACCTTGAAATCTAAACCCTAAACACTAAACCCTAAATTCTAAACTATAACCCCCAAACCCTTAGCCCTAATTCATAAACCCTAAACCCTGAGCCCTAAACCCTAAACCCTAAACCCTTAACCCTAATTAATAACCCCTAAACACTAATCCTTAAACCCTTAGCCATAAATGATAAATCTGAAACCTCTAGCCATAAACCCTAAATCGTAAACCCTAAAAGTTTAGGGCTAATGCAGTAACTCCTAAAGTTTAGAGCTGAGGGTCTTAGGGTTTAGCCCTATAGTGTTTAGGGTTTAGCAATTAATGGTTTAGGGGTATAGGGTATATGGGGTTTATGATTCAAGGTTTAACCCCTATTTGGGGTAAAGGATTTAGGTTTAGGGTTTAGGGTTTAGGGGTTAGGTTTTATGGTTTAAGCCCTTAGAGTTTCGAGTTTATGACTATTAGGGTTTAACCATTTGGTGTTTAGGGTTTATGGTTTAGTGCTCAAGGTTTAGGGTTTAGGGTATTAGGGTTTATGCGGTTTATGTCTCAAGGTTTATTTTTTAGCCCTATACTATGATCCCTAAAGGGCATTAGGGTTTAGGTGTTAGTGTTTCAAGTCATAGGGTTTAGGGTTTAGGACCCCTATTGGCTTATGGTTTACATTTTAGGATAATAATATCTTAAAGCATATAGGGTTTAGGGTTAACAGGGTCCATAGGTCTCTAGGGTTTAATGTATTAAGGATAAGAGATTACATTTTAGGGACCCTAAAGGGTTTACCCTCAAACCCAGGACCCTAATTTTTATGGTTTAGGGCTAAAAAAGAAAAATCCTAAACCCTGGGGTTTATGATTCTAAGACCCGTAGCCCTAAACCCTAAACCCCTATCCTTAGGGTTTAGAGTCCTAAAGGGTTTAAGGTTTAGGGTTTAGGGTTTAGGGTTTTAAATTTTGGTTTTTGGGTTTAGGGTTTAGGGTTTATGATTCAAGTTTTAGTTTTTGGAGTTTAGGGTTTAGCGTTAAGGGTTTTGAGTTTAGGGTTTAGTGTTTGGGATTTATTGTTTATGGTTTATGGTTTATGATTTAGGGTTTAGGGTTTAGGGTTTAGGGTTTATGGTTTAAGGCTAAAGGTTTAGGATTTATGGGGTTTATGATTCAAGGTTTAATTTTTAGGGTTTAGGGTTTAGCGTTTAGGGTTTAGGGGTTTAGATTTAGGTCTCAAGGGTTTAAGGTTTAGGGCTAAGGAATTAAATATTTAGGGCTTAAGGTTTAGTTTTTAGGGTTTAAGGTTTAGGGTTTAGGGTTTTGATTGTTTAGGGTTTATGATTTATGGTTTAGGGTTTAGTTCTCATCATTTAAGATGGATTACAGTTTAGGGCTTATGGTTTAGGCTTTCTGTATTTAGGGGTTAGTGTTTATGGTTTAGGGTTTAGTGATTAGGGTTTAGTTTTTAGGGTTTAGAGATCTCAGGGTGTAACGGTTAGGGATAAAGGATTATAGTTTATGGTTTTGGGTTGAGGGTTTAAGGTTTAGGGTTTTGGGCTTAAGGTTTATGGTTTATGGGGTTTATGATTGAAGGTTTAATTCTTATGTTTTTAGGGTTTATGGTTTTAGTGTTTAGGTTTTAGGGTTTACAGTCTCATGGTTTAGGGGTTTAGGGCTAAGTGATTACAAGATTTAGTTGGTTAGGGATTAGGGTTTAGGGTTTCCAGGGATTTAAGGCTTTGGGGTTCTAGCTTTAGCATTTTAGGGTTTAGGTTGCTTATGGTTTAGGGTTTAGGGTTTAATATTTAGGCTTTAGGGACTAGGGTTAGGATTTAGGGTTTAGGTTTTAGGGTTTCACTTTTAGGACTAAGGGATTACGTTTTAGGGATTATTTTTTAGGGTTTAAGATTTAGTCTTTAGGGTTTATGGTTTAATGCTAAAGGTTTAGGGTTAATGGGGTTTATAATTAATGGTTTTATTTTTAGGGTTTAGGATTTATGGTTTAGGGTTTAGAGCTAAGGGTTTAGGGTTTAGGGATAAGGGTTTAGGTTTTATAGTTTATGGGGATAAGGGTTTAGGGCTTAGGGTTTAGGTTTTAGGGTTAAGTGTTAATGGTTTAGAGCTGAGGGTTTAGGGTTTATGGTTTAGGGTTTAGGTTTTAGGTTTAAGGGTTTAGGGTTTGAGGATTAGGGTTCACTATTTTGGGATGCGGGTTTAGGGATTAGGTGTTAAATATTAGATTTTAGGGTTTAGGGTTTAAGGTTTAGGGCTCATAGTTTAGGGTTTGGGGTTAAGGGCTTGGGTTTTAAAGTTTATGAATTAGTGTTATGGGTTTATGGTTTAGGGTTTAGGGTTTAGGGGTAGGACTTAGTTATTAGGGATTTGGGTTTAGGGGGTAGGACTTAGTGCTTAGGGATTTGGGTTTAGTGTTTATGGTTAAGGGGTTTAGGGTTTAGGGTTTAGGGCTCAAGATTTAGGGTTTAGGGTTTAGGATTTAGGGTTTAGGTCTCATGGTTTAGGGTTGAGGGTTTAGGGCTCAAGGTTTAGGGTTTAGAGTGTAAGGTTTCAAGATCAGGATTTATGGTATAGAGTTTAGGATTTTAGTGTTAAGGGATCAGGGTTTAGGGTTTTGGTTTGAAGGTTTAGGGTTTAGGATTTTATGGTTTAGTGTTTAGGATTTAGGGTTTGGTTTAGGGTTTAGGGTTTAGTGCTCAAGGTTTAGGGTTTAGATTTATTCTTTAGGGCTAAGGGTTTAGGGTTTATGGTTTAGGGATTAGGGAAAAAAGTTTAGGCTTAAGGTTTTAGAGTTTAGAGTTTAATGTTTAGGGATTATGGTTAAGGGGTTTAGGTTTTAGTGTTTAGTGTTTAGGTGTTAGGGCTTAGGGTTTAGGTGTTAAGGTGTAGGGTTTACAGATCAGGGTTTAGGTTTTAGGTTTTAAATTTTAGGGTTTAGGGTTGAGAGATAAGGATTTAGGGTTAAGGGTTTAGTGTTTATGGTTTAGGGTTTAGGGGTAGGGGTTTAGGGTTTAGAGCTTGGGGTTTTCAGATTTAGGATTTAGAGTTTATGGTTTAGGGTTTATGGACTAGGATTTAGGGTTTAGGGCTAATTGGTTATGGTTTTTGGTTTTTTCTTTAGGATTTATGCTTTAGGGTTTAGGCTTATTAGATTCAAATATAGGGTTTAGGGTTTATGGTTAAGGGTTTACAAATTTAGGGTTTTGGACTTAGGGTTTAGGGTTTAGGGGTCAGGGTTTATGGTTTAGGATTTAGGGTTCAAGGTTTAGGGTTTATGGTTTAGGTTTTAAGTTGTTTAGGGTTTTTTTATGGTTTAGGGTTTAGGGTTTAGTGTTTAGGGTTGATGGTTTAGGGGGTTTAGTGTTTAGGGTTTATGGATTATGGATTAGGGCTAAGGATATAAGGCTTTATTGTTTATATTTTAGGTTTTATACTTTAGGATTTAGGATTTAGGGTTTAGGGTTTTTGGATTAGGATTTAGGGTTAAGGGCTCAAGGTTGAGGGTTTATGGTTTATTGTTTAGGATGTCTAGTGTTTAGGTTTTATAGGTTTTAGGGTTAAGGCTTTAGGGTTTGAGTTTAAGATTTTGGGGGTTTAGAATTTTCTGTTTAGGGTTTGAGGTTTAGGGTTCAATGTTTAAGGTTTAAGGTTTAGGGTTGAGGGTTAAGGGTTTAATGTTTAGAGTTTAGGGTTTAGGGTTTATGGTTTGGGGCTCAAGTTTTATGGTTGAAATCTTAGAGTTTATGGTTTAGGATTTAGGGTTTAGGGCTAAGATTTTAGGGTTTATAATTTAGAGGGTTTACTATTTAGGGTTTTCAATGTAGAGTTTTGAGATGAGGGTTTAGGGTTTAGGGGGTTTATGGTTTAGAGTTTAGCCACATGGTTTAGGGTTTAGGGTTTAGAGTTAGGGTTTAGGGTTTATGGATTAGGTTTTAGGGTTTAGGGTTTATGGTTTAGGCTGTAGGGTTTAGGGTTATGGGTTAAGATCCAGAGCTCAAATTTTCATGTTCTTTATATCAATGGAAAGCTGGTGAAATAATCTACATGATTCTAGGGTCAATATTTCATTTTGGTTCACTTTAGAGAGAGAAAATTGAGAAACGGCTCTGGCACGTAATAATAGACAGTTTTAGTGACGTTTGAGATAAGGTTTTAGCTTTAATACAACACACAGTTCGCCATTGTCTGCTAGACAGTCTACCAGTTTAGGGTTTAGGATTCACCACTTCTACCATAATGAGATGAACTCAATGTGACTTAGAAGTTTAGGTTGGGGTAAGGGATCTATAGGTTTCCTCTCTCTTCCCTCTCTCATTCTTCCTATAAATTGTAAAGAGGGGCTTCTTTCTAAAGGTCAAACATTTCTATTTTTCTCCTCCCTTCTTCTCTCTGGCAGGTGAATTTGTGGTGTTCAAACCTCCCATTTGAAATTTTAATGTGACTCTACCTCTTTGCATTTTTTAGTGTATTTTACCAATCTTTGGAGAAAGTAATGCATGTCTGTGGATGATTCTCAACCCTCTCTGTGTTCATTTGCATCCTCCTACAGTCTTTCACTGCTTAGGGTTTAGGGTTATATGGTGCATGATCTTGCATCACATTTTGAATGGTCTATGGAGTTTACGATTCAATGATTGTTCTTTAGGGTCCTATGATGCATCACCTCTATTAGGGCTTAGGGTTTAGAAATTATGCATCTTATGGTTTACCCTATCTCCTTGGCAAGATTAAGATTTAGGGAATGACGGTAAAACCTCTACATTTTTCATGTGCATTTGAACAGAGGAATAGGAACCAGCCTTCTATGGAGATTCCTTTCTCATGGTCTGTAAGTCCCACATTTAGGAGTTTCGGATTCCAGTGTTGTGCAATCACACTGGATGCTAGAGTGATCAAGGTTTAGGGCTAAGGGATTACAACATCCAGGGGTGCTAGTGATTATGCATCAACAGTTTAGGGCATACCCGGTGGGAGACTAGAGGTTGACGGTTTTTATTGCATTCAAAGTTGATGTGCATTATACTGTTTAGGGTTTCTTGGTTTGAGATTTAGAGGTATTAAGGTTCAGGGTCTAGTGACTCCAAAGGTTTAAGAATTTACTGGTTTCATGCAGTGCAGGCCTGTTTAAACTCATGAGAAGAGTCACCATTATTTAGGGTTTAAGAGTTGGAGAAGCTAAGAGGTGCTATTTGAATACCTGCAATTAGGGTCCAAGAAGAAGGCAAAGAGGTTTACAGAAGGATTCAAGGGCTAAAGTTCTAGGTCTTGATGGGGTTTAAGATTCTCAGGTCCTTTAGGGCTTTTAGGGATTTAGGCCTTTAGGATTTAGGGTTTAGGGTTTTAAGACTTAGGGTTAGAAGGTTTATGGTTTACAGTTCAGGGTTTAATTCTTAGGGGGTTTAGGTTTTAGGGTTTAGTGGTCAGGGTTTAGGGTTTAGGGCATTGGGGGATTACAATTTAGGGCACTGTAGGGTTTATAGTTTAGGTTGATCGGGGTTTAAGACATTGCAAGGTTTTAGGGTTTAATCCATGAAGGGTTTATGAGATTTAAGGGGTTTCAAGTTTAGGGTTTAGGGTTTAGGGGGATGCTATGGTTTAGGGTTTCATGGTTTAGTTTTTTAAGGTTTACAATTTAGGGTCAACTAGTGTCATAGCAGTTTAGCAATTAGGATTTAGGTCTCAACTTGTTTCTGTATTAGAGCAACTGACAGATTCAAGATTTAGCTTTTGAGCTTTAGCTGTCTAAGGGTTTAGGGTTTAGTGTTTAGGATTTAGGACTTAGGGTTTAGAGTTTAGGGCAGTAAGGATTAATGTTCATGGTTTTAGGGGCTTTATAGATATAGGATTTAGGGCTCTATGGTTTATATTTTATGTTGTTTAGTGTTTGGGAGGCATCACTTTATGGGTTTAGGGTTTAGGGGTGAAGGGTTTAGGGTTTAGGATTTAGGGTTCAGGCATTTAGTGTTTAGGGTCCCATGGTTTAGGGTTTATGGGCCAATGATTTAAGAGTTTAACAGTTTATGGTTCAGGGTTTAGGGTTTAGGGTTTTGGCTTTACAGATTTAGTGCTCCTAGAGTTTAGAGTTTAGGGTTTTGAAGCTTCCATGGATTTATCTGTTTAGTGGTTTATGGCTTTTAGATATTAACGAATTTAGGGCTAAGGACTCAAGGTTGAGTGTTTATGGATTTAGGGTTTAGGGCATTAGGGTCTAAAGTGTTTAGGTTTTAGGGGGTTTATCAATTCAAGGTTAGATTTTTAGGGTTTAGGGTTTATGATTTAACAAAGGCCTTTAATTTAGGTCTAAGTTTTAGGGTTTAAGATTTCTGTGGTTTAGACCATTTTACGAGTTTAGGGTTCCATATTTATGGCTCATAGGGTTTACCTGATGTAAGGTTTATGGTTTGCCAACACATGGTTTCATTGTTTAGGAGTTTACGATGTTTAGGGTTTAGGGTTTATGGTTAAGGACAAGTTTTGTTAGGAATATCTATGTTGTAGTGTGAACATAGAATATTATGTAAGTGATTATATTATCTAGGATAATATAATGTGTTGTAATAATTGATTACATTATTGTAAATGTAATTATGAGTGGGTGAATAAATATTGTTATGAGTTGTTGAGTAAACAACTTATTAACAATACTAGTTTTGTGAGAAAACAAAATCTCACGTAAAATAACATGGAGTTGTTTTAGGAGTTATGTGTGGAGATATTTATGGAGATTATATCTCCTTAAATATGGGAACAATATCTCCTATTTAAATCAATGTAATAGTAAGAATAAAATTGTAAGATTTCATATTTAATTTATGTAATTATGATATAGTATTTTCATTTGGTACCAGAGCAGGTTTAGGTTGGAAGGGATTTTTATCAGTTTAGGGATCAAAGTTTATGGATAAGAATAGATTATATATTTAGGGTTTCCAGGGATTTAGGGATTTTAGGGTAATTAGAGTACAGAGATCCATGGTGTTATGGGCAAGAAACTAACAAAAGAAATTTCAGGGTTTAGAACGCAGATTCATAGTTTAGGGAAAAAATACGTATTTTACTATGCAGCTATCAAATTAAGCACATCAATTCTTCTACTAAAGTTTTCTCAATTTCCAATAATGCTGAATTGTTAATACAAAACTCTTGGCTTTCTTGGAGGTTCAAAGGTATTCTATATAAAATTTTAAAGTACATAATTCAATTCTGTATTATTTTTATCAGTATTGTACAAAATAATGGAGAAATAAAATATGATTGAAAAGTTTGAAGGACAAGATTTCTATACATGGCAACTACATATGCAATTACATTTAATAGAAAAGGACTGATGGGATGTAGTTCTAAGTCTAATTCAATTCCACCCACTGGAGGACTACTAATGAATTAGGCAAAATGGAATGCAAAAGATCAAAGAGCATTTGGTACCATTGGTCTAGGGCTTATCAAAAGCCTATCTACATCTTGTGGATTTCACAAAATCTGCAAAAGAAATTTGGGAGTCTCTTAACAAATTGTTTGGTTTCAGGGTGAAGCTGAAATGGCAAAGATTACAGTTGAAGCAACGCTTGTACGGGTTGAAAATGGAAGGAACTCAAAAATGGCAGATCATATAGGGTAAGTTTCGTTCTTTGCTAAATCAACTAGCTGGAATTAAAGAACATGTAAAAGATGATGATGCTAAAGCTATTCTTATTAATAGCATGCCTAAGAGTTACTCAACTATTGTATTTACTTTGAGTAAAGTTACTATTAGTCTAGAAGGAGTGATTTCTACATTGTTAGAACAAAGCAATCATAAAGAACATGAAGAATTACAACGCTAACCGGTGGCCAGGGAAACGCCCTATCTTATCTATATGAACCTGGCGCCTCTCTGTCCTATCTGTATAAACCAGTTTCTAACCACCCAGCACTAACCCCTATATCTATATGGCTCAACCTATCTGTTCTAGGGTCTAACCTGACCTCAACCTCCACCCCTTATAGATATAGATGTGGATAGTGAAGGTGGGCCCTATATGTAAGAAACAAACCTAGCTCCTCATCTAAGAAGGAAAAACGTAAACCAAAGCAGGTTCCTTCACATGGAAAAATAAAATGCTTTTATTGTAATGAGATTGGGCATGTAATATTGAATTATAAAAAGAGAGCTCAGGATCTTCTTGATGACAAGATAGATCAGAAATCCCTTCTAGCTGAAGTAGAAACTGATTGGGAAGCCTACTCAATTGATGAAGAAATTTCTTCTCCTAGTGATGAAGATTTCCTATTGTAGACTCTTCTCCTTTTAGAGGAAGGAGACAATGGAGGAAGGAGGACAATCAGTGTCCTCTCGTCATTCGCAAATGACGGGGTCACAGACAGATGTGGTGAAGTTCTATTTCAGTTGTGTGGTTTGTTTATACACAAGGGGTTGAAACTATTTTCATGTTTTGATTTTAATGTGCTCACATAGACTAACAATAGTTCATGCGTGTCTATTTGGTGTGGAAGAAGAAAACTACTTGACTCATCTTACAGGGGAAAAGCATCTACGTATGATCCTCTAACTATCGCATGGTCCTCTGACTGCCATACTTCGGTGGAAGGTGATCAGTTTATGAATATGTTCATACGACAAGGATGATCATTAACAGTAAGATCCAGACAACAAGATCCAGTAGCAATCACTACTCTGACAAGTTCGATGTTTCCAAGAGCTCTTACTCTATGTTCACACTAAGGGGGTGAATGTTAGGAATATCTATGTTGTAGTGTGAACATAGAATATTATGTGAGTAATTATATTATCTAGGATAATATAATATGTGTTGTAATGATTAATTACATTATTCTAAATGTAATTATGAGTGGGTGAGTAAATATTGTTATGAGTTGTTGAGTAAACAACTTATTAACAATATTAGTTTTGTGAGAAAACAAAATCCCACATAAAATAACATGGAGTTGTTTTAGGAGTTATGTGTGGAGATATATATGGAGATTATATCTCCTTAAATATAGGAACAAAATCTCCTATTTAAATGGATGTAATAGCAAGAATAAAAGTGTTAGATTTCAGATTTAATTTATGTAATTTTGATATAGTATTTTCAAGTTTATGGTTTAAGTCTTAGAGTTTATTATTGAGGACTTAGGGTTTAGGGTTTAGGGATTAGAGTTTGGAGTATAGGTTTAGGGTTTAGGGTTTAGGGATTAGATTTTAGATTATAGGGTTTAGGGTTTAGGGTTTAGGGTTTAGGGTTTAGGGTTTAGGGTTTAGGGTTTAGGCTTTAAGGTTTAGTGTTTAGGGTTTAGGGTTTAGGGTTTTTATTTCCGGTTTAATGTTTAAGGCTTGATTTTTTAGGGTTTATGGTTTAGGTTTCAGGTATAGATTTTTTTGTTTAGGGATTAGGATTTAGGATTTATGGTTTAGGGTTTATGGTTTAGGCTTTATGGTTTAGGGATCATGGTTTAAAGTTTAGGTTTTATAATTTAGGGTTTAGGGTTTAGGTCTAAGGGTTTAGCTTTAGGTTTTAGTGTTTAGAGTTTAGGGTTTAGAGTTTAAGGATAAGGGTTTAGGGTTTATTGTTTAGGATTTAGGTTTTAGGTTTTAGGGTTTAGGGTTTAGGGTTTAGGGTTTAGGGTTTATGCGTTAAGGTTTAGGGTTTAGGGGTTTTACAGTTTACGGTTTAGGGTTTAGGGCTTAGGGTTTATTGTTTAAGGTATAGGGCTCAAGGTTTTGGGTATAGAGTTTAGGGTTCATGGTTTAGGATTTAGAATTTAGGGCTCATGGTTTTAGGTTTAGGGTTTATGGTTCAGACCTAAGGGTTTAGGGTATAAAGGGGTTAATGGTTCAGGGTTTACTGTTTAGGGATAATTTTTTAGGTTTAATGGTTTAGGGAGTTTCCGGTTTAAGTTTTAGAGTTTAGGGATAAGGGTTTAGGGTTTATTGTTAAGGATTTAAGGTTTTGGGTTTAGGGTTTAGTGTTTAGGGTTTAGGGTTTAGGGTTTAGTAGATTTATAGTTTAGGGTTTAGGGTTTATGGTTTAGTGTTTAGGGCTTAGAGTTTAAGGTTTAGGGTTTAGGGATTAGGGATAATGGTTTAGGTTTTAAGGATTATGGTTTAGGATTTAGTTTTTAGGGTTAATGGTTTAGGTTTTAGGGTTTAGGGCTTAGGATTTAGGGCTCTACTGTTTATGGTTTAGGGTTTAAGCTTTAGGATTTATGGTTTATGTTTTAGATTTTCAGGATTAGGATTTTGGGTTAAGGTCTAAGGGTTGAGGGTTTATGGTTTTTTATTTATGGATTAGGGTTTAATGTTTAGGCTTTGGGGGGTTTACGGTTTAGGGTTCAGGGTTTAGGGTTTAGGTTCTATTGTTAAGGGTTTACAATTTAGGGTTTTGGACTTAGGGTTTTGGGTTTAGGGCTTAAGGTTTATGTTTTAGAGTTTAGTGTTTGGGGGGTTTGGTGTTTAGGTTTTAGGGGTTAGGGTTTATGGTTTAGGGTTTAGGGGTTTAAGGTTTAGGGTTTGGTGTTTGGGGTTTAAGGTTTAGGGTTTAGGGTTTAAGGTATTTAGGGTTTAGGGTTTAGCGTTTAGGCTTTATGGTTTAGGGTTTAGGTTTTAGGGTTTAGGGTTTATGGTTTATGGTTTAGGTTTTAGGGTTTAGGGTTTAGTGTTTAGGGTTGACGGTTTAGGGTTTAGGGTTTACAGCTTAGGGCTAAGGATTTAGGGCTCTACTGTTTAGGGTTTAGGGTTTTGGGATTAGGATTTAGGGTTAAGGGCTTAGGGTTGAGGGTTTATGGTTTATTTTTTATGGGGGTTTAGTGTTTAGGTTTTAGGGGGTTTATAGATTTAGTTTTAGGGTTTAGGGTTTAGGCTTTAGGGTTTGGGTTTAATATTTCGAGGGTTTAGAATTTTTTTGGTTCGAGATTTAGGGTTCAAGGGTTAGGGATTAAGGTTTAGGATTAAGGGTTAAGGGTTAATGGTTTGGAGTTTAGAGTTTGGGGTTTAGGGTTTATGGTTTAGGGCTCAGGTTTTATGGTTTAAATCTTAGAGTTTATGGTTTAGGATTTAGGGTTTAGGGATAAGGGTTTAGGGTTTACGATTTAGGGCGTTTAGGGTTTATGGTTTAGGGTTTAGTGTTTTTAGATGAGGTTTTAGGGGGTTTATGGTTTAGATTTTAGCCACATGGTTTAGGGTTTAGAGTTTAGAGTATAAGGTTTAGGGTTTAAGGCTTAGGGATTAAGGTTTAGGGTTTAGGGTTTAGGGTTTAGGGTTTAGGGTTTAGGGTTTAGGGTTTAGGGTTTAGGGTTTAGGGTGTAGGGTTTAGGGTTTAGGGTTTATTATTTCATGCTAGGGGTTTAATGTTTAGGGTTTAGGTTTTAGGTGTAGGGTGTAGGGTTTAGGGTTTATTATTTAGTGCTAGGGGTTTAATGTTTAGGGTTTAGGTTTTAGGTTTATGATTTAGTGTTCAGGGATCATGGTTTAGGGTTTAGGGTTTAATGTTTATGGTTTAGGGTTTATGGTTTAGGGTTTAGGGTTTAAATTTTAGGGTTTAGGGTTTAGGATTTATGGTCTAGGATTTAGAGTTTATGGTTTAGGGTTTAAGCCTTTGGATTTATGGCTTAGGGTTTTTTGCTCAAGGTTTAGGGCTCAGGGTTTAGGGTTTAGGGCTCAAGGTTTATGGTTTAGTTCTACGGGTTTAGGATTTAGGGTTTAGGTCTCACGGTTTAGGGTTTAGGGTTTATGGTTTAGGGTTTAGGATTTAGGGTGCATGGTTTAGGGTTTTGTGATAAGGGTTTAGGGTTTAGGGCTTAATGGTTTAGGGTTTTACGTTTTATGGTGTTTAAGGTGTAGGGTTTATGGTTTAGGGATTAGTTCTCATGATTCAAGGTTCATGGTTTAGGGTTTTATAGTTTAGGGTTTAGGGTTTAGGGTTTATATTTTAGGGTTTAGGTTTAAGGTTTAGGGTTTAGGGCTAAGGATTTAGGGCTAGGTCTTTAGGGCTAGGGGTTTAGTGTTTATTATTTAATACTTAGGGTTTAGGGTTTTAGGTTTTAGGGTTTAGGTTTTAAGATTTTTAGGGTTTAGGGTTTAGGGTTTTTTGATCAGATATAGGGTTTAGTGTTTAAGGTATAGGGTTTAAATTTTAAGGTTTAGGGTTTAACATTTAGGGTTTAGGGTTTAGGGGTTTACGGTTTAGGGTTTAGGGTTTAGGATTTATCTTTTAGGTTTTAGGGTTTAGGGCTTAGGTTTTAGGGTTCAGGGATTAGGGTTTAGGATTAGGGTATAGGTTTTAGGATTTAGGGTTAAGGGTTTAGTTTTTTAGCAATTACAGTTTAGGGCATATGAGTTAGGGTTTACGGGATTTATGGTTTAGGATTTAGGTTTTAGGGTTTGGGATTTAGGGTTTAGGATTTAGGGTTTAGTGCTTTTAGCTTAGGTTTAATGTTTAGGTTTTAGGGTTTAGTGGTCAGGGTTTAGGGTTTAGGGTTTAGTGGTCAGGGTTTAGGGTTTAGGATTTAGGGTTTAGGTTTTAGTGTTTAGGGTTTAGGGTTTAGGGCTTGGGGTTTAAGGTTTAAGGTTTAGGGTTTAGGGCTAACAATTTACTATTTAAGGGGTTTAGGGTTTACGGTTTAGTGTTTATAGCTCTAGGGTTTAGGGTTTAGTTTTTAGGGTTGACGCTTTAGGGTTTTATGTTTATGGTTTAGGGATAAAGATTTAGGGCTCTATTGTTTACGTATTAGGGTTTAAGCTTTATTATTTAGGGTTTGGGGTTTATGGTTTATGGTTTAGGGTTTATGGTTTTGGGATTAGGAATTAGGGTTTATTGTTTAGGGATTAGGGTTTAGTGGTCAGGTTTTGGGAGATTTATAGTTTAGGGTTTAGGGTTTAGGGTTTAGGGCTTAGGGTTTATGTTTTAGGGTTTAGTGTTTGGGGGTTTTGGGGTTTAGGGTTTAGGGGTCAGGGTTTGGTATTTAGGGTTTATGGTTTAGGATTTTGGGCTCAGGTTTTAAGTTTTAACTTTTAGGGTTTAGGGCTAGTGGTTTAATGTTTAGGGTTTAGCATTTAGGGTTTAGAGCTTAGTGCTTAGGATTTAGGGCTATAATATTTATATTTTAGGGTTTATGGTTTACTGCTTTGTGATTAATATTTAGGGTTAAGGGCTCAAGGTTAACAGTTTATAGTTTATTGTTTAGGGACTAGGGTTTAGTTTTTAGGTTTTAGGGTTTACAATTTAGGGTTTAGGGTTTAGGGTTAGGGTTTAGTGTTTAGGGTTTAGGGTTTAGGGTTTAGGTCTAAGTTTTAGGGTTTAAGATTTCTGGGGTTAAGAATTATTTATTTTGTGTTCGAGGTTTAGGGTTTAGGGTTTAGGATTTATGGTTAACAGAAGGTTTTATGGTTTATGTCTTAGAGTTTATGGTTGAGGATTTAAGGTTTAGGGCTAAGGTTTGATGGTTTATGATTTAGGGGTTTTAGGGTTTAGGGTTTTGTGTTTCAAGATAAGGGTTTAGGGTTTATGGATTAGGGTTTAGAGTATAGGGTTTAGGGTTTAGGGTTAAGGCTTTAAGGTTTAGGGTTTAGTGCTTAGGGTTTATCATTTAGTGTTTAGGGTTTAGGGTTTAGGGTTTCTGGTTTAAGCATTAGGGCTTGATTTTTTATGGTTTATGGTTTAGGGTTCAGGCATATATTTTTTGGTTTAGGTATTAGGGTTTAGGGTTTATAGGTTAGGGATTATGGTTTATTGTTTATGGTTTAGGGATCAGGGTTTAAATTTTAGGGTTTAGGGTTTAGGGTTTAAGTCTTACGGTTTAGCTTTTAGTTTTAGTTAGAGTTTAGGGTTTAGAGTTTAGGGGTTAATTTTTAGGGTTTTGGGCCAATGGTTTAGGGTTTATTTATTAGGATTTAGGGTTTGATGTTTAGGGTTAACTACTTAGGGCTAAGGGTTTAGGGTTTACAGTTTAGGGTTTATGGGTAAGGATTTTAATTTTTAGGTTTATGGCTCAAGGTTTTCAGGGTTTAGTGCTTAGGGTTAAGTTTTTAGGGTTTAGGGTTTATGATTTAGGGCTAAGGGTTTATTGTTTATGGGGTTTACGATTTAATGTTTGGGGTTTAGGGTTTAGGGATCAAGGTTTAGGGTTTTTTATCTAGGGTTCGGTTTTGGGTTTAGGGTTTAGGGTTTGGGGGGTTTAGGGATAAATGTTTAAGGGTTAGGATTTAGGTTTTAGTGTTTAAGGTATAGGGTTTAGGTATTAGAGTATAGAGTTTAGAATTTAGGTTTAATAAATTAGTTCTCAAGGTTTAATGTTTAACATTTAGGGTTTTACATTTAGGGTTTACAACTTAGGGTTTATGTTTTAGGGCTTAGTGTTTAAGGTTTAAGGTTTAGAGTTTAGGGTTTAAGGTTTAGGGTTTAGGGATAAGGGCTTATGATTTAGGGGATTTATATTTTAGGTTTTAGGGTTTAAGGTTTAGGGTTTAGGGTTTAGGGTTTAAGGTTTAGTTTTTAGGGGGTTTATGGTTTATGGTTTAGGGCTAATATTTTAGGGTTTACATTTTAGGGGGTTTATGATTTAGGGATTAGGATTTATGGCTAAGGGTTAAGTGTTACGTTTTTTCATTTAGGTTATAGGGTTTAAGGTTAGGGGTTTAGGGTTTAGGGTTTATGATTAAGGGTTTAGGGTTTACTATTTAGGGTTTATGGTTTATGGTTTAGGGATCACGTTTTATGTTTTAGTGATTAGTTTTTAGGATTTAGGGTTTCAGTTTTATAGTTTATGATTAGTTATTAGGGTTTGTAGTTTAGGTATCATGGTATATAATACATAAACCATAAACCATAAACCCTAAACCATGGTATAAGGGTTTAGGGTTTGGGGTTTAGGTATCATGATATAATACCTTAACCATAAACCCTAAACCCTAAACACCTAAACCTAAACCCTAAATACTAAACCAAAAAATGTAAACCATAAACCCTTAGCCCTAAACCATAATACCTAAATTGTAAATCCCCTAAACTGTAAACCCTAAACCCTAAACCCCCTAAAGACTAAACCCTAAATAATAAAAACTAATTAGTAAGGGTTTAGAGTTTAGGATTTAGGGCTTAAGGTTCAGGGCTCAAGGGTTTAGGGTTTAGGGTTTAACACTCATATTTTAGTATTCAGGGTTTATTGTTAAGGGTTTAATGTTTAGGGCTAACATTTTAGGGTTTAAGGGGGTTATAATTTAGGGATTAGGGTTTAGTTTTAATTGGTAAACCCTTAGCACTGTTTAGGGACCCTAAAGTAAATTAGGGTTTGGGTTTAGGGTTTGGGGTTTAAACCATAAATCCCATAAATACCTAAACCATAAACCCTAAACCATAAACCCTAAACCCTAAAGGGTTTGGGGTTTAAAGATTTAGGTATCATAAACCCTATAATACCATAACCATAAACCCTAAACCCTAAAAACCTAAACCCTATACCCTAAAACCTAAACCTAGATAAACCCTAAACCTTAAACCCTAAACCCTAAACCCTAAACCCTAAGCCTTAAACCTAAACCCATTAAACCCTAAATCCTTACCATAAACCCTAAACACTAAACCCTAAACCCTAAATATTAAACCTTAACCACTAAACCCTAAACTGTAAACCCTAAAACCTTAAATAAACCTTAAATTAGAACCTTTATAAACCCTAAACCCTAAACCTTTAGCCCTAAACCATAAACCCTATAAACCCTAAACCTTGAACAACTAAACATAAACCCTAAAACCTAAACCCTAAACCCTAAACCCTAAACCCTAAACCTAAAACACTAAACCCTAAACCTAAAAAACCTAAATCCCTAAACCCTAAACAATAAACCATAAACCCTAAACCCTAAACACTAAACCCTTAAACCCCTAAACCTTAAACCCTAAACCTTAAACTAAAGCCTGAACCATAAACCCCTAAACCCTAAACCCTAAACCCTAAACCTAAACCCACAAAACCCTAAACCATAAACCCTAAAACATAAATTGTAATCCCTTAATCCTAAACCCTAAACCCTAAGCCCTAAACCTTAAACCCTGAGACCTAAACCCTAAACCCTAAACCATAAAACCCTAAACTGTATAAACCCTAAACCCTAAACCAAAACCTTAAAACCCTAAACCCTAAACCCTAAACCCTAAACCCTAAACTTAAACCCTAAACCTTTAGCCTAAACCCCATAAACCCCATAAACCCTAAATCCTAAACCCTAAACCTTAAACACTAAACCTTTATCTTAAACCATAAACCCTAACCCTAAAAACTAAACCTAAAACCTAAACCTTAAATCCTTAAACCCCCTAAACAATAAACCCTAAACCATAAACCCTAAACCCTAAACGCTAAACCCTAAACCCTGTAATCCCCTTAAACCCTAAACCCTAAACCCTAAACCTTGAATAAAAGCTAAACCATAAACCCTAAACCCTAAACCCTATACCATAAAACCTTAATCTTAAACCTAAACATAAACCCTAAACCTAAACCCTAAAACCCTAAAACCTAAACCCTAAGCACTCAACCCTAAACCCTATAATCCCTTAACCCTAAACCTAAACCATAGATCACTAAACCCTAAACCCCTAAGCCCTAAACCCTAAAATGTTAAACCCTAAACCCAAATCCTAAACCTTAAGACTAAACCTAAACCCTAAAAACTAAACCTTAAATCATAAACCCCATAAACCCTAAACCTTAAACCCCTAAACCCTAAACCCTAAACCCTAAACCCTAAACCTAAACCCTTAGCCCTAAAAATTAAACCCTGATACATAAACCTTAAACCATGAGACCCAAACCCTAAACCCTAAACTTGAAACCCTAAACCCTAAAAAATAAACCTTAAATAATAAACCCTAAAACCCTAAACCCTAAACCCTAAACCATAAACCCTAAACCTAAACCCTAAACCCTAAAAGTTGTAATCCCTTACCTAAACCCTAAACGCTAAACCCTATATAACACTAAACCTAAACCCTAAACCATAAACCATAAATCCTAAACCCTAAACCCTAAAATTAAAACCCTAAACCCTAAATAAACCCTAAACCCTAAACCCTAAAACTAAACCCTAAACCCTAAACCCTAAACTTTAATCCCTTAGCCCTAAACCTTTAAGACCTAAACCATAAACCCTAATCCCTAAATCCTAAATCCTATAAACCTAAACTAAATCCTAAACCCTAAACCCTAAACCCTAAATATTAAACCCTTAACCCTAAACCCTAAACCCTAAACCCTAAATCCTTAGCCCTAAACACTAAAATCTAAATCCTAAACCTTGAATCCCTAAACCCTAAACCCTAAACCCTAAACCATAAATTTAAACCCTAAACCCTAAACCCTAAAAATATCCTAAACCTTAAACCTTGAAACCAAAACCCTAAACCATAAACCCTAAACCCTAAACCTTAAACCCTAAACCCCTAAACCTAAACCCATAAACCCTAAAACCTAAAACCAATAAACCCTAAACACATAAACCATAAACCATAAACCTAAACCCTAAACCCTAAACCCTAAACCCTAAACCCTAAAAACTAAACCTTAAATTGTAAAACCCATAAACCCTAAACCATAAACATAAACCCTAAGCCCTAAACCCTTACCCTAAACCTTAAACATAAAACCATAAAACCCTAAACCCTAAACCCTAAACCCCATAAACCCTAAACCTTAAACCCTAAACCCTGTAAAGTATAACCCTTAAACATAAACCATAAATCCTAAACCCTAAACCTAACCTTAAACCCTAAACCCTAAACCTGAAAATATTAAACCCTAAAACCTAAACCCTAAACTTAAATCCTAAACCTTAGCCCTAAACTTTAAACCCTAAACCTAAAATTAAACCCTAAACCTTGATCCCTAAACCATAAACACTAAACCCTAAACCCTAAATTCTAAATTGTAAACCTCCAAAACAATAAACCCTTAGCCATAAACCATAAACCCTAAACCCTAAGCCCTAAACCCTAAGCCCTTAACCCTAAGTAAAAACCCCTAAACACTAAACCTTAAACCATTAGCCATAAACCCTAAATCTGAAACCCCTAGCCGTAAACCCTAAACTATAAACACTAAAACCTTATCCCTAAGTAATAAATTATAAACCCCAAACCCCAAATTCTAATCCATAAACCCTAAACCATGAGCCATAAACCCTAAACCCTAAACCCTTAGAAATAAATCCTAAAGCCTATATCCTAAACCCTAAACCATAAAACCTTAACCCCTAGTCCTAATCCCTAAACCCTAAAACATAACAAGAAAAATATAAATCATAAAATCTAAACCCTAAACCCTTAGCTTTAAACCCTAAACCCTAAACCCTAAACACTAAACCCCTAGCCCTAAATCCTAAAATATAAACCCTGAGCCCTAAACCTTAAGCCCTAATCCCTATACTATGATCCCTAAACCTTAAATCCTAGGCCCTAAACCCTAAAACCCTAGCCCTAAACCCTAAATACTAAATACTAAATTTTCAACCATAAACCCTTAACCCTTAACAAAATTTCTAAACCCTAAAGTATAAAGCATAAACCATAAACATTAAACCCTAAACCCTTAACCCCCCAACACTAAACCATAATCCTAATACCCAAAACTAAAAATGAAAAACCCTAAATCCTAATCCCTAAACCCTAAACCCTAAACCCTGAGCCCTAAACCATAAACCCTAACCCCTAGCCTTAAACCCTAAATCCTAAAGAGTAAATTTAATAAACCTTAACCCCTATGCCCTATGCCCTAGAGCTTAAACCCTAAACCCTAAGGTATAAAGGGTTAGGTATCATGGTATAATGTTTAGGGTTTAGAGTTTAAGGTGCAGGGTTTAGGGTTTAGGACCAAGGGTTTAGGTGTTTAATGGTTTAGTGTTTAGGATTTAGGGTGTAGGGTTTATGGCTTAGGATTTAGTGTTTATGGTTTAGGTTTTGGGGTTTAGGGTTTAGTGTTTAGGGTTTATAACTTAGGGATTATGGTTTAGGGCTTAGTGTTTAGGTTTTAGGATTTAGAGTTTACAGTTTAGGGTTTATGGTTTAGTGATTAACATTTATGAATCAAGGGTTAAGGTTTTAGGGTTTATAGATTAGGGTTTAATACTCATATTTTAGTATTCAGGGTTTATTATTAAGGGTTTAGTGTTTAGGGCTAAGGGTTTACGGTTTAAGGGGGGTTACAGTTTATGGATTAGGGTTTACAGTTTATTGTTTAGGGTTTAGGGTTTAGGGTTTATATTTTGGGCTTTAGGGTTTACAGTTTAGTTTTTAGTGTTTAGGGATTAGTATTTAGGGTTTAGGGTTTAGTGTTTAGGGTTTAGAGATTAGGATTTATAGTTTAGGGCTCAAGGTTTAGGGTTTAGGGTTTAGAGTTTAGGGTTTAGGGTTTAGAGTTTAGGGTTTAGGTTTTAGGGCTAAGGGTTTTGGGTTTTGAGGGTTTATGGTTTATGGGGTTTATAGTTTACGGTTTAGGTTTTAGGGTTTATGGTTAAGGGTTTAGGGTTTATGGTTTATGGGGTTTATAGTTTACGGTTTAGGGCTCAGGGTTTAGGGTTTAGGGTTTAGGGATAAGGGTTTAGGTTTTAGGGATTACAGTTTAGGGTTTAGGTTTTAGGGTTAAGTGTTTAGGGTTTAGGATTTAGGGTTTAGGTTTTAGGTCTTAGGGTTTAGGGTTTGAGGTTTAGGGTTTAGTGTTTAGGGATACGAGTTTAGGGATTAGGTTTTAAGTCTCATTATTTAGGGTTTAGGGTTTAAGGTTTAGGGATCAGAGATGAGGGTTTTGGGTTTAAATTTTAGGGTTTAGTGTTATGGTTTTATGGTTTAGGGTTTAGTTTCTAGGGTTTAAGTCTTAGGATTTTAGGGTTTACGATTTAGGGTTTAGGGTTTAGGGCTTAGTGTTTAGGGTTTAGGGCTCAGTGTTTAGGGTTTAAGGATTCAGGTTTAAGATTTAGGGTTTATGCTTTAAAGTTTAGGGTTTAGGGGGTCTAGGGTTTAGGGTTTAGGTGGTAGGACTTAGTTATTATGGATTTAGATTTAGGGTTTTGGGTTTAGTGTTTAGGGGTTAGGGGTTAGGACTTAGTGCTTAGGGATTTGGGTTTAGTATTTACGGTTAAGGGGTTTATGGTTTAGTGTTTAGGGATTAATATTTAGGGTTTAGGGTTTAGGTTCTAGGGTTTAGGATTTAGTGTTTAGGGTTTAGGGTTTAGGGTTTAGGGTTTATGGCTCAGGGTTTAGGGTTTAGGGTTTAGAGTGTAGGGTTTTGAGATTAGGATATATGGTATAGAGTTTAGGGTTAAGTGTTTAAGGATTAGGGTTTAGGATTTGGGTTTTAAGGTTTAGGGTTCAGGATTTTATGGTTCAGTGTTTAGGATTTAGGGTTTATAGCTTAGGGTTTAGGGTTTATGGTTCAGGGTTTAGTGCTCAAGGTTTAGGGTTTATATTTATTCTTTACGGCTAAGGGTTTAGGTTTTATTGTTTAGGGATTAGGGAAAAAGTTTTAAGCTTAACGTTTTAGGGTTTAGAGATTAAGGTTTAGGGTTTATGGTTAAGGGGTTTAGGTTTTAGTGTTTAGGGTTTAGGTGTTAGGGTTTAGGGTTCAGATTTTGAGGTGAGGGTTTAGGGATCAGGGTTTATGTTTTAGGTTTTAAGTTTTAGGGTTTAGGGTTTAGGGATAAGGATTTAAAGTTAATGGTTTAGTGTTTAGGGTTTAGTGTTTAGGGGTAGGGGTTTAGGGTTTAGAGCTCGGGGTTTAGGATTTAGGTTTTAGAATTTGTGGTTTAGGTTTTATGGACTAGTGTTTAGGGTTTAGGGCTAATCTTTTATGGTTTATGGTTTAGGATTTAGTCTTTATGGTTTAGGGTTATTGGATTAGAGTTTAGGGTTTAGGGTTTACATCTTAGGGCTTAGGCCTTAGGAA
This sequence comes from Taxus chinensis, assembly GCA_019776745.2. Taxonomy (NCBI): domain Eukaryota; kingdom Viridiplantae; phylum Streptophyta; class Pinopsida; order Cupressales; family Taxaceae; genus Taxus; species Taxus chinensis. The sequence continues at coordinate 504,398,322 of CM034151.1, forward strand.
TTATTATTTAGAGTTTAATGTTTAGGGTTTAGGTCTCAGGGTATTTGGTTTAGGGTTTAGGGTTTAGTGTTTAGGGTTTAAGGTTTAGGGCTAAGGGTTTTGGGTTTTGGGTTTTGGTCTAAGGAATTAGGGTTTAGGGTTTATGGATAAGGATTTAGCGTTAAGGGTTTAGTATTTAGGGTTTAAAGTTTAGGGTTTAGTGTTTAGGGTTTTTTGTTTTGTGTTTAAGATTTACGATTGAGGGTTTAGGGCTTAGTTTTTAGTGTTTAAGGTTTAGTGCTCAAGTTTTATCAGGGGTTAGGTCTCAGGGTTTATCGTTTAGGGTTTAGGGTTTAGGTTTTCTAGTTTCAGGTTTAAGGTTTAGGGCTCAATTTTTTAGGGTTTAGGGTTTAGGGTTATGGTATAGAACTATTGGTTTAGTGATTAGGGTTTAGGGATTATAGTTTATTGTTTATGGTTTATGGTTTATGTTTTAGGGCTTAGGGTTTAGAGTTTAGGTTTTACAGTTTAGTGTTTAGGTCTAAGGGTTTAGCTTTAGGTTTTAGGATTTAGGGTTTAGGGTTTAGGGCTTATTGTTTAGGGTTAAGGGTTATGGATTTAAGGTTTAGGGTTTTAGGCTCATGGTTTAGGGTTTATGGATTGGGTTTTAGGGTTTGTGGTTTAGGGTTTACTACTTAGGGCTAATGGTATATGGCTTAGGGTTTAGGGTTTAGGGATAGGGGTTTTAGATTTAGAGTTTATCGCTCAGGGTTTAAGGTTTAGGGTTTAGCCCTTAGATTTTAGTATTTAGTGTTTATTTATAAGGGTTTAGGGTTTAGGGTTTAAGGGTTTACAATTTATGGATTATGGTTTAGGGTTTTGGGTTTAGGGATAAGGTACGAGGGTTTAGGGGGTTTATGGTTTATAGTTTAGGATTTAGGGTTTAGGGTTTAGTGTTTAGGTTTTAAGGTTTAGGATTAAGGGTTAAGGGTTAAGGGTTTAAGGTTTAAGTTTTAGTGTTTAGGGTTAGGGGTTTATGGTTTAGGGATTAGGGTTTAAGGTTTACGGATTAGGCTTAAGGCTTTTAGCTTTAGCATTTAGGGTTTATGGATTAAGGTTTAAGGTTTAGGGTTTAGAGTTTAGGGTTTAGTGTCTAGGGTCTAGGGTTTATGGTTTAGGTATAAGGGTTTAGGGTTTATGCTTTAGGACTTAGGGTTTAGATTTTATGGTTTAGGGTTTAGGGATAAAGGTTTAGGGTTTAGGGTTAAAGGTTTAGAGTTTATGGTTTATGGGGTTTAGGGTTTAGGGCTCAGGGTTTAGGGTTGTGTTTAGGGTTTAGGGCTAAGGGTTTATGGTTTATGGTTTATGGGGTTTAGGTTTTAGGGTTAAGTGTTAAGGGTTTAGGCCTTAGGATTTAGGGTTTAGGTTTTAGGTCTAAAGGTTTAGGGTTTTTACATTTAGTGATATAGATTTAGGACTTAGGTTTTAAGGCTTAGTGTTGAGGGTTTAGGGTTTAAGGTTTAGGGCTCATGGTTTAGGGTTTATAGTTTAATGTTAAGTGCTCAGGGTTTAGAGTTTATGGTTTAGTGTTATGGATTTAGGGTTTAGGGTTTAATATTTAGGGTTTAGGGCCTAGGGTTTAGGGTTTATTGTTTAGGGATTAGGGTTTAAGGTTTAGGGTTTAGGCTTCAAAGTTTAGGGTTTGAGGTTTTAGGAAAAGGGCTTAGGATTTAAGGGGTTTATAGTTTAGGGTTTAGGTTTTATGAGGTAGGAGTTAGTGCTTAGTGATTTGGGTTTAGGGTTTATAGTTAAGGGGTTTATGATTAAGGTTTTAGGGCTCAGGGTTTAGGCTTTAGGGTTTTGGGTTTAGGGTTTAGGGTTTAGGGGTTAGGGCTCAGAGTTTAGGGTTTAGGGTTTAGGGTTTAGGGTTTAGAGTTTAGGGTTTAGGGATAAATATATATGGTATAAAGTTTAGGGTTTAGTGTCAGGGCTCAGGGTTTAGGGTTTAGGGTTTAGGATTTTATGGTTTAGTGTTTAGTTTTTAGGGTTTACGTTTAGGGTTTAGGGCTAGTGGTTTAGGTTTAGGGCTCAGGGTATATGGTTTAGATTTATTTTTTAGGGCTAAGGGCTAGGGGTTTAGGGTTTAGTGCCTAGGATTTAAGGTTTAGGGTTTAGGTTTTAAGGTTTAAGGATCACAGTATAGGGTTTAGGGTTTAGGGCTCAAGGTTTATAGTTTGATATTTAGGGCTAGGGGTTTAGTGTCTAGGGTTTAGGGTTTAGAGTTTAGGGTTTAAGGTTTAGGATTTAAAGCTAAGGGTTAAAGGTTTATAATGTTTACAGTTTAGGGTTTATAGTTTAGGATTTACATTTTTGTTGTTATGTTTTAGGGTTTAGTGCTAAGGGATAGGGTTTTAGGGTTAGGATATAGGGTTTAGCATTCATTGCTAAGGGTTTAGGGATTATTTTTTAGGGTTAAGGGATAGGGATTTAAGGTTTTGGGTTTAGGGCTCATGGTTTAGGGTTTATGGATTAGAGTTTGAGGTTTGGGATTTATGATTTACTACTTAGGGATAATGGTTTAGGGTTTAGGGTTTAGGGCTAGGGGTTTCAAATTTAGGGTTTATGGCTCAGGGTTTAAGGTTTAGGGTTTAGGGTTTAGTGGTTAGGGTTAAGGGTTTAGGGTTTAGGGCTCATAGTTTAGGGTTTAGGGTTTAGGGCTAAGGGTTTATTGTTTAGGGGGTTTACGATTTAACATTTATGGTTTAGATTTTAGGGTTTAGGGTTTATGGTTTAGTGTTTAGGGTTTTTGTTTTAGGGCTCAAGGTTTAGGGCTTTTTATTTTTGGTCTAGTTTTGGGTTTAGGGTTTAAGGTTTGGTGGGTTTATGGTTAAGGGTTTAAAGTTTAGGATTTTTGTTTTAGGGTTTAAGGTATAGGGTTTAGGTATCCGGGTATAGTGTTTATGGTTTAGAGTTTAGGGTTTAGGTTTAAAAAATTAATGCTTAGGGTTTAGGTTTTAGGGTATGGCTAAGGGTTTAGGTGTTTTATGGTTTAGTGTTTTGGATTTAGGGTATAGGTTTTATGGCTAATGGTTTAGTGTTTATGGTTTAGGGTTTGGGTTTTAGGGTTTAGGGTTTAGTGTTTAGCATTTAGGGTTTAGTGTTTAGGGTTTATGGTTTAGGGCTCATTGTTTAGGGTTTAGGGTTTAGAGTTTAGGGTTTAAGGTTTAGGGTTTAGCTCTTAGGGTTTATGATTTAGGGGGTTCATGGTTTAGGTTTTAGGGTTTAAGATTTATGGTTTATGGTTTAGTGTTTAGGATTTATGGTTTAGGGCTAATGGTTTAGGGTTTACAGTTTAAGGGATTTATAATTTAGGGATTAGGGTTTAGGGCTAAGGGTTTAGGGTTTACATTTTTTTATTTAGGTTTTATGGTTTAGGGTTAGGGGTTTAGGGTTTAGGGTTTACTATTTAGGATTTAGGTTTTTCAGGTTTTGGGTTTATGTTTTAGGGTTTAGGGTTCAGGTGTTAGGTTTTAGTGATTAGTATTTAGGATTTAGGTTTTAGTTTTTTGAGTTTATGATTAGGGTTTAGGGTTTAAGGTTTAGGTTTATGGATTTAGGCTTTAGGGTTTATGGCATAGGGGTTAAATTTTATTAGATTTACTTGTTGTCAAAATTTCACCCCCCAGGGTAAAATTTCGATAACATGCATCAAAGGTTGCAGAAAGGCAAATAGGTCAATCCAGAAAAAATCGTGAAAATCGGCTAAGTCCTAGTCCTAAGTGTTGCTCGGGACAAGCGGGACAAAAATGCCCGAACCGGCCGGTTCGGCCGAAATGAGCACAAGCAGTCCAAAAGAAAATGGGACAAGTGGGACAGAAGTACGTGATGGGCGCGAAAAGCCGATCCAGCCGAGGAGAAAAATTGGCTAACTGCTGAAGAGGATCGCCTTCAAGACAAGCGGGACAAAAATGCGCGAAATGTTCGAACCGGCCGAAATCAGCACAAGGAGCCCAAAAGCAATTGGGACGCGCGGGACAAAAGGACCCGAACCGGCCGAACCGGCCGAAAGGAGTCAAGTCAGTCCGGAAAAAGTGGAACAAGCGGGCCAGAAATACCCGAACCGGCCGAAATGGCTGAAATTGTCCCAAGAGGTCCAAAATCAAAAGGGACGTCCGGGACGGATGGACGCGAAGTACGCGGAAGACCCGGTAGGCCCGAGAACCATTGAGAAATTGCCACATGTCCTCATAGGAGTAAAGGTCAGAAAAGTCAAAGGGCGAATTTTCGAGCACCGAGCCGAACAAATAGGATTGTGCCACGTGTCCCATTTAAGAACCCACAAGGAAAATTCAAAGGAAAGCCCGCCGAAAAGCAGAGGAGAGAGAATTATTCAGCGAATCAGAGTGCGCCACGTGTCATCCAAGTGGCAGAGCGCATGAAGAAATTCAAAAATCCGTTTTCACCTGTTTCGTGTCCTAAATCTTCAGATTGACATATCTTTCGATCCAGAGCTCGGATTTACACGTTCTTGATATCAACGGAAAGCTTGTGAGATTCTCTACACGTTTCTAGGGTCAATCTTGCATTTTGGTTTAGTTTGAAGAAAGAAAATCAGAAGACGCCTCTGGCACGAAATAATAAGCAAAAGTGATGCTCAACTAACAACTTTAATGCAGCAGACAACCCGCCGCTTCTGTTAGGCAAACCGCCGCTTTGCCAGAACCCGCCGCTTCTGCCATGATGGACGAATTAAATGCAACCTAGAGGTGGTTGGGGCAGTTCGAATTCCTCTCTCTTTTCTCTCCCATTCTTCCTATATATTGTAAGGAGGGTTTTCTTTCTGGTGTTGGACATTTCTGCTTTGCACCCTCCCTTCTCTCCTGTTCATAAGAAGATTTGTGGAGTTTTCAAACCTCCCATATAGACTGTAACACCGTTTCTTGCTTTTGGCCGTTGCAATGTATTGAATCGATCCTTGAGCAATATATATGTGTCTGTGGTTGCTTCTAAACCCTCTTACATATTTATTACTGTCATTCTTGATCTTTCATTGCATTTTTGCTATCTGTGCATGGTGTTGTGTTATATCTACATGGTCTATGTTTAATGTGGCAAAGTATATGTTCTTCATTCCTCGGTGCATCACCTCTATTAGCTTAGATTTATTTTATGCATCTTCTTACCTTGTCTCCTTGGCAGATTAGATTAGATTTTGAGAAAACCCTCTGCATATTTTGTGTGCACCTGAACAGAGGAATAGGAACCAGCCTTTCTCTGGAGATTCCTTTCTCACTCTTCAAGTCCCACACTTGGAGAAAGGATTCAATGTTACGCTATCACACTGGATATTAATATGATCAACCTGGAAAACTGATCAATATCAAGGGGTGCTGTGATTTTGCATCAACAGTTTTGGCATGCCGGGTGGGACTAGAGGTCTCATTTTTATTGCAGCAAGATTGATATGCATCTGCTGTAATTTTCTTGTTTAAAAAGAGCTATTATTTGCATATCTGGCGACTCCAAAGGGAAGAATCAACTAAGTTTCAGCAGTCAAGCCTAAAAGCTTATGAGAAGAATCACAAGGTCAAGAGCTAGAGAAGAGGAAGTGACGTTTGAATACCTGCAACTATCTCCAAGAAGAAGGCAAAGAGGAATAAGGATTCAAAGGTCTCCATCTCCACCAAACAGAACTCTCTCAACTCCTCCACCTGACAGGCCTTTCTTTCAATATACAAGGGTTTTAAGACCACTCAGAATGGCGCAACCAGTAAACCCCTATGTCAACTTCACAGGCAGCAGCCCACTTGCTCTCAATGCACAAAATCCAATCCCAGTTGCAGCATTGAAGAACATTCCATATTTTACTGGAGAAAACCAGACCACTCCTGGTGATCATGTCAAGGACATTGCTAACATTTGTGCAATCCATGAGATTAATGAGATGCAAGTAGCTGTCAAATTGCTGGCGTCTTCATTCAAGGGAAAAGCATTGCAATGGTTTAGGAGCCTTGAAGCTGCTTCTATCACGAACTGGAATCAGCTGTGTATTGCACTTCATAATCAATTTGGAGAGAAGGGAGACAACTTGTCTCTTTCGGAGCAGCTGACAACCATCAAGAGAGCTTCCAATGAGCAGCTAACTGACTTCAACTTCAGATTTCAAAGATCTTGGGATAGAATTCCAGTAGCAGTCAGACCAACAGCAGAAGGTGCTTTTCTATACTACCTTAAAGCTTTAAATTCTAATATTTCTATGTTGATTCAATCTATGGGAGGCACAACTATCCCTGCTGCTTATAGTATTGCCATTAGAGATGAAAATTGTCTGATTCAAGCTGGCAAGCTAGCTCCTAGGCCTCCAATGCCATTATATCCAAGTTTAGAGAGCCCAAGTACTAGTCAAGCACCTTTCTTAGCTCCTATTCCCACTCCTAGGAATCAGAGTTGAAATGAAGCTTCCACTTCATCTCCAAGTGCCCCAAATGAGCTTCAAGAAGTCATGAAGCAGCTGCAAAATTTAGGTAATGAGCTGGTCACACTCAAGAGACATCAAACTCAAGGTTTTAAACCTTCGTATCAGCCTCAAACTCAACCTAATAGGCAGCCATATCAGCCTCAAAGGCCACCTAATCCAGCTGCAAATATGAATCAAACAAGGCCTCCTGTTAATAGACCATTCCAGCCCTATAATCCAAATGCCATATCTGCCTCTAAGGCATTAGTACCAGCACAAAACAATATTGCCCAGGAGTATGAATGGTGTTTTCCATGTAATGAACCCCATAATCAATCCATGTGCTATAATGGTGCTTTAACCCAAGCTTTAATGGTAATAAGTGCTGGTGTGGAAGGTGAAAGTAATCAAGAAAACAGCCAACAACAAGAAACATTCCAACAGCAAGCTGCCCCAAATGACACCACATTGGTAAATTGGCAGGCAGAGGATTTCTGTGGTATGAATCAGGCAGTCTCTCAAGGTGTTGCAGCCAACACAAGGTCAAAAAGGAGAAATTTGGGTGAAGAACAGCCGTTAGCCCCAGCCAATCCACAACCTTCCACAGCTCCACAAATGATTGGCAAGCAAAACCTAGTTTCAAATGCACGAGGGCAGCCAAGAACAGCCCCTTGGCCAAATCAAATGCCAGCTGTTGCTGCCCATATTCAAGGAGCAAATGTGCAAATCAAGGGACAACAGAGAGATCCTTCATCACCATTCAGTATCATTGATCAGATGAAGAAAACAAACGTCAATATATCTATGTGGGAATCCCTATCCATCCCAGGCCAAAGAGATCTGCTGCAAGCTGCTATGAAGGACTGGCCAATTTCGAATCAGCAGGTTTAGAGGCAAGACAAAGTGCTTACAAATGCTGCCCAGCCTGAAGGAAATCATGGAGCACAACAAGGTAAAATGCTGAAGCCCCCTCCATTTTATGTTTCATTGATCATAGGAGACAAGTTGGTACATAATTGCATGATTGACTCTGGGGAAAGTAGTTCAGTAATGCCTAAACACATAGCTGATCAGCTCGGGCTCCAGTATGAAATAACAACTAAGGGAGTAGTGCAATTAGATGGGACAGCAGTAGCCACAGTTGGAGTTATAAAAATCTTGAGTCTTACCTTGCATGCATGTCCCAATGTGGTTGTTTTGCAAGACGTCTCAGTCATAGACCTTCCACCACTCTTTGCCCTATGCTTGTTAAGGGACTTTACTGCCAAGATTGGGGGATATTTATCCGCTGATTGGTCACACATGCTGTTCAGAACGAGGTATGGAACTAAAGCTACAATTAGGTCAGAACCTATTGTAGATTTCCACATTGAACCCTATACTCCAAGTCATATTAATACCAATTGCTCAGCATTTGATCAAGAAGATCACCTCGGCACTGATGAAGCCGACACTAAGGTTGGAAGTATCCCAGATTTGACTCTTGATGAATGGGCAAGCAAGGTGCATGCTTTTGATCCTTATCAAGAGGTAGAAGAATCTGAACTAGGAGTCTATTGTATACACGAAGAAAGTCAACCTATTCCTAGCATCACCAAGCCAAACCACAAGGATGACAATGAGGTATGGCTACTATTTTTTGATGGATCAAGGAGTAGACAAGGCGCAGGAGGTGGAGCCATGCTTATTTCACCGCAAGGAGTGAAGTATTATTCAGCTTTTAGATTTCAATTTGCATGCTCCAATAACACTGCTGAATATGAAGCCTTGGTGCAGGGGATGCATTGGGCAATAAAGAGAAAAATAAAGAACTTGCAAGTTTTTGGCAACAGTGAGCTGATTGTAAATCAGGTCAAGGGACAGCATGCCGCCAAAAATGATCTACTCAGGTGCTACAAGAACAGGGTGTGGGACCTCATGGAAGATTTTGAGGGCTTTGGCATCAAGGCCATCCCCAGAAAAGAGAATCAAGCTGCTGACATGCTTGCAGCAGTAGGGGCAACCTTTGACATCGTAGAAAACATTCAACAAGACAAGGTACAGCCAAACATCCACGTGATTGTGAGGCCTTCAGTGCCGGATAACGATGTCAGTTGGCAGGTATTTGAGAATGACCAGTAAATCATCCACTTCTTGCAAGAAGAAGCTGAGTTCTCAGCTAAGAATCAAGAGAAGTTGGAACAACAATATTGTGACCAGGTGATACAGCTGAGAACTGACAAGCTGCCCAAGGGACTTGTCACCTTGGAGTCCATTTTTAACCCCAATGATCAGTTTAGAAAGGAGAAAGCAAATATTCAGGTCAAGAGGGAAGATTCAGTATCCATCTTGGTAAAAGAGAACAGGCCATTGCAAATTGGAAAAATGACAACTGAGCAAGAGAGATATGAGTTCATACAGCTTTGTCAAGAATTCCCTGACGTATTTGCTTGGAGCTATGAAGACTTGAAGCGCTTCAATCCTAACTTAGCTCAGCATACCTGTTGTCAAAATTTCACCCCCCAGGGTAAAATTTCGATAACATGCATCAAAGGTTGCAGAAAGGCAAATAGGTCAATCCAGAAAAAATCGCGAAAATCGGCTAAGTCCTAGTCCTAAGTGTTGCTAGGGACAAGCGGGACAAAAATGCCCGAACCGGCCGGTTTGGCCGAAATGAGCACAAGCAGTCCAAAAGAAAATGGGACAAGTGGGACAGAAGTATGCGACGGGCGCAAAAAGCCGATCCAGCCGAGGAGAAAAATTGGCTAACTGCTGAGGATCGCCTTCGGGACAAGCGGGACAAAAATGCGCGAAATGTCCGAACCGGCCGAAATCAGCACAAGGAGCCCAAAAGCAATTGGGACGCGCGGGACAAAAGGACCCGAACCGGCCGAAAGGAGTCAAATCAGTCCGAAAAAAGTGGAACAAGCGGGCCAGAAATACCCGAGCCGGCCGAATCGGCCGAAATTGTCCCAAGAGGTCCAAAATCAAAAGGGACATCCGGGACGGATGGACGCGAAGTACGCGGAAGACCCGGCAGGCCCGAGAACCATTGAAAAATTGCCACGTGTCCTCATAGGAGTAAAGGTCAGAAAAGTCAAAGGGTGAATTTTCGAGCACCGAGCCGAACAAATAGGATCGTGCCACGTGTCCCATTTAAGAACCCACGAGGAAAATTCAAAGGAAAGCCCGCCGAAAAGTAGAGGAGAGAGAATTATTCAGCGAAATAGAGCGCACCACGTGTCATCCAAGCGGTAGAGTGCGGGAAGAAATTCAAAAATCTGTTTTCGCCTGTTCCATGTCCTAAATCTTCATATTGACATATCTTTCGATCCAGAGCTCGGATTTACACGTTCTTGATATCAACGGAAAGCTTGTGAGATTCTCTACACGTTTCTAGGGTCAATCTTGCATTTTGGTTCAGTTTGAAGAAAGAAAATCAGAAGACGCCTCTGGCACGAAATAATAAGCAGAAGTGATGCTCAACTAACAACTTTAATGCAGCAGACAACCCGCCGCTTCTGTTAGGCAAACTGCCGCTTTTCCAGAACCCGCCGCTTCTGCCATGATGGACGAATTAAATACAACCTAGAGGTGGTTGGGGCAGTTTGAATTCCTCTCTCTTTTCTCTCCCATTCTTCCTATATATTGTAAGGAGGGGTTTCTTTCTGTAGTTGGACATTTTCTGCTTTGCACCCTCCCTTCTCTCCTATTCATAAGAAGATTTGTGGAGTTTTCAAACCTCCCATATAGACTGTAACACCATTTTTTTTTTTCCTTCTGGCTATTGCAATGTATTGAATCGATCCTTGAGCAATATATATGTGTCTATGGTTGCTTCTAAACCCTCTTACATATTTATTACTCTCATTCTTGATCTTTCATTGCATTTTTGCTATCTGTGCATGGTGTTGTGTTATATCTACATGGTCTGTGTTTAATGTGGCAAAGCATATGTTCTTCATTCCTTGGTGCATCACCTCTATTAGCTTAGATTTATTTTATGTATTTTCTTACCTTTTCTCCTTGGCAGATTAGATTAGATTTTGAGAAAACCCTCTACATATTTCGTGTGCACCTGAACAGAGGAATAGGAACCAGCATTTCTCTGGAGATTCCTTTCTCACTCTTCAAGTCCCACACTTGGAGAAAGCATTCAATGTTATGCTATCACACTGGATATTAATATGATCAACCTGGAAAACTGATCAATATCCAGGGGTGCTGTGATTTTGCATCAACAGTTTTGGCACGCCGGGTGGGACCAGAGGTCTCATTTTTGTAGCAAGGTTGATGTGCATCTGCTGTAATTTTCTTGCTTAAAAAGAGCTATTATTTGCATATCTGGCGACTCCAGAGGGAAGAATCAACTAAGTTTCAGCAGTCAGGCCTAAAAGCTTATGAGAAGAATCACAAGGTCAAGAGCTGGAGAAGAGGAAGTACCGTTTGAATACCTACAACTATCTCCAAGAAGAAGGCAAAGAGGAAGAAGGATTCAAAGGTCTCCATCTCCACCAAACAGAACTCTCTCAACTCCTCCACCTGACAGGCCTTTCTTTCAATATACAAGGGTTTTAAGACCACTCAGAATGGCGCAACCAGTAAACCCCTATGTCAACTTCACAGGCAGCAGCCCACTTGCTCTCAATGCACAAAATCCAATCCCAGTTGCAGCATTGAAGAACATTCCATATTTTACTGGAGAAAACCAGACCACTCCTGGTGATCATGTCAAGGACATTGCTAACATTTGTGCAATCCATGAGATTAATGAGATGCAAGTAGCTGTCAAATTGCTGGCGTCTTCATTCAAGGGAAAAGCATTGCAATGGTTTAGGAGCCTTGAAGCTGCTTCTATCACGAACTGGAATCAGCTGTGTATTGCACTTCATAATCAATTTGGAGAGAAGGGAGACAACTTGTCTCTTTTGGAGCAGCTGACAACCATCAAGAGAGCTTCCAATGAGCAGCTAACTGACTTCAACTTCAGATTTCAAAGATCTTGGGACAGAATTCTAGTAGCAGTCAGACCAACAGCAGAAGGTGCTTTTCTATACTACCTTAAAGCGTTAAATTCTGATATTTCTATGTTGATTCAATCCATGGGAGGCACAACTATCCCTGCTGCTCTATAGTATTGCTATTAGAGCTGAAAATTGTCTGATTCAAGCTGGCAAGCTAGCTCCTAGGCCTCCAATGCCATTATATCCAAGTTTAGAGAGCCCAAGTACTAGTCAGGCACCTGTCTTAGCTCCTTCTTCCACTCCTAGAAATCAGAGTTCAAATGAAGCTTCCACTTCATCTCCAAGCGCCCCAAATGAGCTTCAAGAAGTCATGAAGCAACTGCAAAATTTAGGTAATGAGCTTGGTCACACTCAAGAGACAGCAAACTCAAGGTTTTAGACCTTCGGTATCAGCCTCAAGCTCAACCTAATAGGCAGCCATATCAGCCTCAAAGGCCACCTAATCCAGCTGCAAATATGAATCAAACAAGGCCTCCTGTCAATAGACCATTCCAGCCTTATAATCCAAATGCCATATCTGCCTCTAAGGCATTAGTACCAGCACAAAACAACATTGCCCAGGAGTATGAATGGTGTTTTCCATGTAATGAACCCCATAATCAATCCATGTGCTATAATGGTGCTTTAACCCAAGCTTTAATGGTCACAAGTGCTGGTGTGGAGGGTGAAAGTAGTCAAGAAAACAGCCAACAACAAGAAACATTCCAACAGCAAGCTGCCCCAAATGACACCACATTGGTAAATTGGCAGGCAGAGGATTTCTGTGGTATGAATCAGGCAGTCTCTCAAGGTGTTGCAGCCAACACAAGGTCAAAAAGGAGAAATTTGGGTGAGGAACAGCCGTTAGCCCCAGCCAATCCACAACCTTCCACAGCTCCACAAATGATTGGCAAGCAAAACCCAGTTTCAAATGCACGAGGGCAGCCAAGAACAGCCCCTTGGCCAAATCAAATGCCAGCTGTTGCTGCCCATATTCAAGGAGCAAATGTGCAAATCAAGGGACAGCAGAGAGATCCTTCATCACCATTCAGTATCATTGATCAGATGAAGAAAACAAATGTCAATATATCTATGTGGGAATCCCTATCCATCCCAGGCCAAAGAGATCTGCTGCAAGCTGCTATGAAGGACTGGCCAATTTCCGAATCAGCAGGTTCAAAGGCAAGACAAAAGTGCTTACAAATGCTGCCCAGCCTGAAGGAAATCATGGAGCACAACAAGGTAAAATGCTGAAGCCCCCTCCATTTTATGTTTCATTGCTCATAGGAGACAAGTTGGTACACAATTGCATGATTGACTCTGGGGCAAGTAGTTCAGTAATGCCTAAATAGATAGCCAATCAGCTAGGGCTCCAATATGAAATAACAACTAAGGGAGTAGTGCAATTAGATGGGACAGCAGTAGCCATAGTTGGAATTATAAAAAACTTGAGTCTTACCTTGCATGCATGTCCCAACGTGGTTGTTTTGCAAGACGTCTCAGTCATAGACCTTCCACCACTCTTTGCCCTATGCTTGTCAAGGGACTTTACTGCCAGGATTGGGGGATATTTGTCCGCTGATTGGTCACACATGCTGTTCAGAACAAGGTATGGAACTAAAGCTACAATTAGGTCAGAACCTATTGCAGACTTCCAGATTGAACCCTATACTCCAAGTCATATTAATACCAATTGCTCAGCATTTGATCAAGAAGATCACCTCGGCACTGATGAAGCCGACACTAAGGTTGGAAGTATCTCAGATTTGACTCTTGATGAATGGGCAAGCAAGGTGCATGCTTTTGATCCTTATCAAAAAGTAGAAGAATCTGAGCTGGGGGTCTATTGTATACACAAAGAAAGTCAACCTATTCCTAGCATCACCAAGCCAAACCACAAGGATGAGAACGAGGTATGGCAACTGTTTTTTGATGGATCAAGGAGTAGACAAGGCGCAGGAGGAGGAACCATGCTTATTTCACCGCAAGGAGTAAAGTATTATTCAGCTTTTAGATTTCAATTTGCATGCTCCAATAACACTGCTGAATATGAAGCATTGGTGCATGGGATGCATTGGGCAATAAAGAGAAAAATAAATAACTTGCAAGTTTTTGGGGACAGTGAGCTGATTGTAAATCAGTTCAAGGGATAGCATGCTGCCAAAAATGATCTACTCAGATGCTACAAGAATAGGGTGTGGGACCTCATGGAGGATTTTGAAGGTTTTGGCATCAAGGCCGTTCCCAGAAAACAGAATCAAGCTGCTGATAGGCTTGCAGCAGTAGGGGCAGCCTTTGACATCGTAGAAAACATTCAACAAGACAAGGTACAGCCAAACATCCACATGATTGTGAGGCCTTCAGTGCCAGATAACGATGTCAGTTGGTAGGTATTTGAGAATGATCAACAAATCATCTGCTTCTTGCAGGAAGAAGATGAGTTCTCAGCTAAGAATCAAGAGAAGTTGGAACAGCAATATGGTGACCAGGTGATACAGCTGAGAACTGACAAGCTGCCCAAGGGACTTGTCACCTTGGAGTCCATTTTTAACCCCAATGATCAGTTTAGAAAGGAGAAAGTAAATATTCAGGTCAAGAGGGAAGATTCGGTATCCATCTTGGTAAAAGAGAACAAGCCATTGCAAATTGGAAAAATGACAACTGAGCAAGAGAGATATGAGTTCATACAGCTTTGTCAAGAATTCCCTGACGTATTTGCTTGGAGCTATGAAGACTTGAAGGGCTTCAATCCTAACTTAGCTCAGCATACCATCGAGTTGGATCCAAATACTAAGCCTGTCAGGCAGAAACAGAGACCAGTCAATCCACACATGGAGCCTCTCATGAGGAAGGAGCTAGACAAGCTGATTGAGTCAGCAATTATATTCCCTATCAAGCACTCAAGCTGGGTTGCGAACTTGGTTCCGGTCAGAAAGAAAAGTGGAGAGATCAGGCTATGTGTTGACTTCCGAGACCTCAATAGGGCATCTCTCAAGGACCATTATCCACTCCCTTCCATGGAGCAAATATTACAGGTCGTAGCTGGATCAGAAAGGTTTTCACTACTTGATGGTTACTCAGGCTTCAATCAAATTATGGTGAAGGAGGAAGACCAATTCAAGACAACCTTCACAACCAAATGGGGCACGTATGCTTACAAGAAGATGCCATTTGGACTGTCGAACGCCGGAGCAACATTCCAGCGAGCTATGGATATGGCATTCAAAGGCTTGATCAACAAGGCAGTACTGATATACTTAGATGACATTACTGTCTTCTCAAAAAATGCTGCAGACCATCTCTTTCACCTCAGGCAAGTTTTTCAGAGGTGTAGAAAGTTTGGAGTGTCTTTGAATCCTAAGAAATGCATCTTTCTTGCACATGAAGGGAAACTCCTTGGCCACATTGTCTCCAAGGAAGGATTAGCAATTGATCCAGAGAGGGTTGAAGCCATAAGAGCTCTACCATTGCCAAGTCACAAGAAAGCCCTTCAGAGTTTCCTGGGAAGGATAAACTTTGTTCGAAGGTTTGTCCCAAACTTTGCAGCCCTTGTCAAGCCCATCACCAAAATGTTAAGGAAAAGCATGGTTTTCAAATGGACGGCAGAAGGCAAGGAGAGTTTTGAAGCAATCAAAGAAGCCATCTCCCAGGCACCTACTCTCATCAACCCTGACTTTTCTAAGGATTTCATCCTCTATGCGTTTGGAGGTGATGACACTATTTCTGCTATTCTGGTACAACAGAACAAATATAATGAGGAGCAGCCGATTGCTTTCTTCAGCCAGAGCCTAAATGACTGCGAATTAAGGTACTCTTTTATTGAAAAGCATGTGCTTGCAGTAATCAGAAGCTTGAAGAAATTCAAGCATTTGGTCTCAAATAACAAGGTCCAGTTATTAGTCTCACATGCTGGGGTTAAGGACTTCCTCCTCAACAAATATTTGAATGAGAAAAGGGCAGGATGGATCACCCGTGTCATGGAGTATGACATTGAGATAAGGATCACCAAGCTGGTAAGAGGCAAAGGTCTGTGTGAGCAGCTCGCTTCCAAACAACCAGACAACCCAAAAGATGAAGAAGACGTTGTCTTGCTATTACAAGAAGATCAAAAATAGGAAAATGATGATGTGTTCACCCCCTGTTGGACTCAGAATATGATACATTTCCTACAAACAGGCATGTGCCCTCCAGAAATGAGCAAAGCGAAAAGAAGGTACTTCAGATTACAAGCAATTCCTTATGTGCTTGTTGATAATGTTTTGTTTAAAAGGGACATCAACGGTGTTCTATTGAGATGCATCGGGAGAGGTCAGATCGAGAGGATCTTACAAGAGTTCCATGATGGGGAGGTAGGAGGCCATTTCACCTCACGAGTAATAACTCTCAAAATCATGAAAGCTGGTTACTATTGGCCTACTGTATTCAACGATTGCTACTCATGGGTTAAAAAATGCAAGAAATGTGCGTTCTTCACAGGGAAAGGAAGGTTAGTAGCACTTCCCCTTCGTCCAATTTCAGTAGATCATCCATTCATGCAATGGGGATTGGACTTCATTGGAGTCATCAATCACAATTCGAGTCAAGGCCACAAGTGGATTCTTACAGCAACAGACTATTTCACCAAGTGGACCGAGGCAGTAGTAGCGCTCAAAGAGGCAAGTGAGTCTAGCATACTAGACTTTTATGAAGGGATAATAACCAGATTCGGTGTGCCGGCCACCATCATATCAGATAATGCATTAGCATTCATAGGTTCAAAAATTACAGAATGGGCTGTCAAGAATGGAATCTATTTGAGCACCTCTTCAAATTATTACCCGCAGGGTAATGGACAGGCAGAGTCCACAAACAAGAATTTGCTAAAAATCATCAGAAGGACTCTGAATGAAAATCAAAGAACATGGCATACAAGGCTAAAATCAGCGTTATGGGCTGACAGAATAACACCAAAGAGGTCTACAGGTAATTCTCCCTACAAGTTGGTCTATGGGAAGGAGGCAGTATTGCCTATATCATTAGAAATGCCAGCCTTAGAGCTCATGAAGCAGCTTGAGTTATCTGAATTCGAACCAATGGAGGCCAGGTATGTAGAATTGATGGAATTAGAAGAAATCAGAGAACATGCGGTTCAGACGATTGAAAACGATCAAGCCGTAGTAAAAAGATAGTTTGATAAGAGAGCTAGGGCAAGGACCTTCCAGGAAGGGGACCTAGTTCTGAAATGGGATGCAGATCGGGCAAAACCAGGAAGGCATTCAAAATTTGATGCCATTTGGAGTGGCCCATACATGGTCACAAAGTGCAAGAACAACAATGCTTTCCAATTGGCCTCATTGGATGGTGAAGAACTGCAGATTCCAGTAAATGGAATCTATCTCAAGCGTTGCTTCTAGAGGGAGGTTCACTACATCTGTAAATACTAGTTTAGATTTTCTTTCCTCCAAGTGCTTATGCACATTGTTTTGCTATAGATTAGTTTTGTTTTCCCTAAGTGCTTTGGCATAGGTTTTGCTGCTCTCAGGTTGTTTTCTACAGTTTAGAGTGTTGCTGAAGGGGAAGTTGCAGTATCAGGCTTGTTTCAGGATAATGCTTAACTCCATGCCCAATGGACCGCTAAAAGGCCACTGATCTTCTACCTAGCAGGCAGGTAACCCCACTGAGTCATCAAAATTGTTGTCAAAATTTCACCCCCCAGGGTAAAATTTCGATAACATGCATCAAAGGTTCCAAATTCCAGAAAGGCAAATAGGTCAATCCAGAAAAAATCAGGCCGAAAATCGAAACTAAGTCCTAGTCCTAAGTGTTGCTCTAGTCCAGGACAAGCGGGACAAAAATGCCCGAACCGGCCGGTTCGGCCGAAATGAGCACAAGCAGTCCAAAAGAAAATGGGACAAGTGGGACAGAAGTACGCGACGGGCGTGAAAAGCCGATCCAGCCGAGGAGAAAAATTGGCTAACTGCTGAGGATCGCCTTCGGGACAAGGGGGACAAAAATGCGCGAAATGTCCGAACCAGCCGAAATCAGCACAAGGAGCCCAAAAGCAATTGGGACGCGCGGGACAAAACCTGACCCGAACTGGCCGAAAGGAGTCAAGTCAGTCTAAAAAAAGTGGAACAAGCGGGCCAGAAACACCCGAGCCGAGCCGAATCGGCCGAAATTGTCCCAAGAGGTCCAAAATCAAAAGGGAAGGTTTGAACGTCCGGGATAGGATGGACACGAAGTACGCGGAAGACCCAGTAGGCCCGAGAACCATTGAAAAATTGCCATCGTGTCCTCATAGGAGTAAAGGTCAGAAAAGTCAAAGGGCGAATTTTCGAGCACCGAGCCGAACAAATAGGATCGTGCCACGTGTCCCATTTAAGAACCCATGAGGAAAATTCAAAGGAAAGCCCGCCGAAAAGCAGAGGAGAGAGAATTATTCAGCGAATCAGAGTGAGCCACGTGTCATCCAAGTGGCAGAGCGCAGGAAGAAATTCAAAAATCCGTTTTTGCCTGTTCCATGTCCTAAATCTTCAGATTGACATATCTTTCGATCCAGAGCTCGGATTTACACGTTCTTGATATCAACGGAAAGCTTGTGAGATTCTCTACACGTTTCTAGGGTCAATCTTGCATTTTGGTTCAGTTTGAAGAAAGAAAATCAGAAGATGCCTCTGGCATGAAATAATAAGCAGAGTGATGCTCAACTAACAACTTTAATGCAGCAGACAACCCGCCGCTTCTGTTAGGCAAACCGCCGCTTTGCCAGAACCCGCCGCTTCTGCCATGATGGACGAATTAAATACAACCTAGAGGTGGTTGGGGCAGTTCGAATTCCTCTCTCTTTTCTCTCCCATTCTTCCTATATATTGTAAGGAGGGGTTTCTTTCTGGTGTTGGACATTTTCTGCTTTGCACCCTCCCTTCTCTCCTGTTCATAAGAAGATTTGTGGAGTTTTCAAACCTCCCATATAGACTGTAACACCATTTTTTTTTTACCTTCTGGCTATTGCAATGTATTGAATCGATCCTTGAGCAATATATATGTGCCTGTGGTTGCTTCTAAACCCTCTTACATATTTATTACTATCATTCTTGATCTTTCATTGCATTTTTGCTATCTGTGCATGGTGTTGTGTTATATCTACATGGTCTGTGTTTAATGTGGCAAAGCATATGTTCTTCATTCCTTGGTGCATCACCTCTATTAGCTTAGATTTATTTGATGTATTTTCTTACCTTGTCTCCTTGGCAGATTAGATTAGATTTTGAGAAAACCCTCTGCATATTTCATGTGCACCTGAACAGAGGAATAGGAACCAGCCTTTCTCTGGAGATTCCTTTCTCACTCTTCAAGTCCCACACTTGGAGAAAGGATTCAATGTTATGCTATCACACTGGATATTAATATGATCAACCTGGAAAACTGATCAATATCCAGGGGTGCTGTAATTTTGCATCAACAATACCATTGAGTTGGATCCAAATACTAAGCCTGTCAGGCAGAAACAGAGACCAGTCAGTCCACACATGGAGCCTCTCATGAGGAAGGAGCTAGACAAGCTGATTGAGTCAGCAATTATATTCCCTATCAAGCACTCAAGCTGGGTTGCGAACTTGGTTCCAGTCAGAAAGAAAAGTGGAGAGATCAGGCTATGTGTTCACTTCCGAGACCTCAATAGGGCATCTCTCAAGGACCATTATCCACTCCCTTCCATGGAGCAAATATTGCAGGTCGTAGCTGGATCAGAAAGGTTTTCGCTACTTGATGGTTACTCAGGCTTCAATCAAATTATGGTGAAGGAGGAAGACCAATTCAAGACAACCTTCACAACCAAATGGGGTACGTATGCTTACAAGAAGATGCCATTTGGACTGTCGAACGCCGGAGCAACATTCCAGCGAGCTATGGATATGGCATTCAAAGGCTTGATCAACAAGGCAGTACTGATATACTTAGATGACATTACTGTCTTCTCAAAAAATGCTGGGACAGACCATCTCTTTCACCTCAGGCAAGTTTTTCAGAGGTGTAGAAAGTTTGGAGTGTCTTTGAATCCTAAGAAATGCATCTTTCTTACACATGAAGGGAAACTCCTTGGCCACATTGTCTCCAAGGAAGGATTAGCAATTGATCCAGAGAGGGTTGAAGCCATAAGAGCTCTACCATTGCCAAGTCACAAGAAAGCCCTTCAGAGTTTCCTGGGAAGGATAAACTTTGTTCGAAGGTTTGTCCCAAACTTTGCAGCCCTTGTCAAGCCCATCACCAAAATGTTAAGGAAAAGCATGGTTTTCAAATGGACGGCAGAAGGCAAGGAGAGTTTTGAAGCAATCAAAGAAGCCATCTCCCAGAGCACCTACTCTCATCAACCCTGACTTTTCTAAGGATTTCATCCTCTATGCCGGTTTGGAGGTGAATGGGGACACTATTTCTGCTATTCTGGGACATTTGGGCAAATGAGTGCACGGAGGACGCAAGCCGATTGCTTGGTTCAACCGGAGCCTAGATGAAATTTCGCATTAAGGGACAATTGGGATTGAAAGGGACGCATGGGACGCGGCAGTAGCCGGAAAAGCTTGAGAGCCAATTCAGATTGCGCCACGTGGTCATTGGCAGATAACAGGGACAAGTTATTAGTCTCACATTTCAGGTGGATCAGAGGACTTCTATCCTCAAACAACACTGGGACATTCGGGACAAAATGATGCAAAGGGTAGCGAAAGAACTGGCAGACCATGTCATGGACCAATCACAATCATGACACGTGATCACCAAGCTGAAGAAAGAGGCAAAGGTTCAAAAGTGAGCAAGGTCGCTTCTAGCACTGACCCGACAGCCCAATAAGATGAAGAAGACATGCTGTCCAATGCTATTAGCAGGGAAGATCAAGAGAATTAAGACACCTAATCAGCACTTGACACGTGTTCACCCCCTAGGTGGACTCAGAGCATGGGATACAGTTTTTTACAAACAGGCATTTTCACCTCCAGTTTTGTGCCCTAAATCTTCAGAGTGACATAGGTACTTTCAGATTCCAGAGCTCGGAATTACACGTTATGTGCTATATCAACGAAAATCTTGTGAAATTCTCTACATGATTTTGGGACATTAATCGGTGAGTCTATTGAGATGCAGTCTGGAGAGAGTCAAATTGAGAAATGGCTCAGACACAGAGTTCCATGGCGGGGAAGCAGGAGGCCATTTCACCCCACGAATACCAGATCTTAATGTCATGAATGCTGGTCACTATTCTCCTGTAATCTAGTCAAAATGATAGCTACTCATGGGTTAAGTAAGGCCCCCCATGTGCGTTTTAATGCACCTGTAGTCAAGGAAGGTTAGCATGGGCTTCGTCCAATGCTTCAGTTGATCATGTTTTCATGTCCCCTGAGGCTTGGACTTCATGTGGATGTCATCAATCACAGATTTGAGCTCATTTCTGACAGGGGGGAACAATTTTTGACAGCAGCAGACTTCTTCTTTCAGCTCCAGCAAGTGGACTGAAGCAGAGGATTAGACCTCTCCAAAGATTACAACAGTTTTATTTTAGCCTCTCTGAGGGTGTAATGCGTGTTTTTGACACTAAAAAGATAATGCAAGCTCTCGGTGAATGGTTTTCAGTCCATCATGTCAGGTAATGCATTTGCATTCGTAGGTTCAAATCTTACAGATATGGGCTTATCAAGTCTGTGTATGTATTTGATGCACCTCTGTCAAACTTATGGTACCCGCAGTCCTATTTGCTTGACAGGTAAATGTTTCACAAACAAGAATTTGGTAAAAGTCATCACCAGGACTTTAGATTAGTTTCATATTTTTACATTTTTATCCCTGGATAAAATGCAGCGTTATGAGCTAGGATTAGGATTTGAACACTCAAAGTAGTTTTACAAAATATAGATTCTGAATACAGAGTTGAGTCTATGAGGAACCAGCCTCTAATCTGGAGATATCCTCTCTCAGAATTTCACAAGCCTTGGACACTTATGAAGCAGCTTGAGTTATCCATGAATTGTGCAATCACACTGGATGCTAGAGTGATGCAGACCTAGAAGCCTAGGATTTGCAGTGCTCAGGGTGGTGGTGTGAGTCTGTAACAACATTTGGGATTTGGGGTTTATGTTTTACTTGTTAGGCTCTAAGGGTTTAGGGATCTAGCGATTAATGGTTTAGGGCTAAGGGTATAAGGTTTCAGGGGGTTTAGGGTATATTGTGCTCAGGGTATAAGGTTTTAGGGTATTAGGGTTTAATTGTTTAGGGTTGAAGGGTTTTAGGGGTTTAGGAATTTAGGGTTTAGGAATTTAGGGATTAAGATTTAGGGTTTAGGGTTTAGGGGGTTTAGGGTTTATGGATTAAGGGTTGAGGGTTTAGGGTTTTTAGTTTAGGGCTAATAATTGCTCAAGGTTTTTAGGTTTTTTAGCATTTAAGCTTAAGGGTTTAGGGATATAGGGTTTAGGGATTTAGGGTTTAGGGTACTCAGGTTTTAGTGTTTAGGGTTTGAGTTTTTAAGGGTATAGGGTTTATGGCTATCAGGATTAAAGTGTTAACTGTTTATATTTTAGATAAATTATGTGCTGAAGTGTTTAAGGTTAATGGTTTAGGGTTTATGGTGGTTTACAGTTTAGGGTTTACCAATTTAGGGTTTAGGTATTTTTGGTTTACGGTTTATGGATTAGGGCTTAGAGCTGACAGCTTTAGGGTTTAGGGTTAATGGTGTTTAGGGTTAAAGGTTTAGATTTTAAGGTTTAGTGATAAGGTCACAGGTTTAATGGGATAGGGGGTTTACGGGTTAACGTTCTTAGGTTTTGGGGTTGAGGGTTTTAGGGTTTAGTATTTTAGGAGTTTAGGGTTCAGGGTGTGTCGTTTAGGGTTTTAGGATTTAAGGGCTACAGGGTTTATGGGAATTATGGTTTAGGGAATTACGTGTTTAGGGTTTAGGGTTTAATGTTTAGGGTTTATGGTTTAGGGTTTAGGGTTTAGGGTTTAGTGTTTAGGTTTTATGGCTTAAGGGTTTAGGGTTTAATTTTTAGGATTTAGGTTTTCAGGTTTAGGGTTTAGGTTTTAGGGTTTAGGTCTTAGGTTTTATGTTTTAGGGATTAATGTTTAGGATTTAGGATTTAGGATTTATGAGTTTAAGGTTTAGGGTTTAGGGTTTAAGGATTTAGGTTTTATGGATTTAGGGTTTAGGGTTTAGGGTTTAGGTTTAGGGTTTATTTAAGGTTTATTTTACTTTTAGGGTTAAGGGATTTAGGATGTTAAGCACTAGAGAGTTTAGGGTTTAGGGTTTAGGGATTTAGGGTTTAGGGTTTTAGAGTTTTTTAGTTTTAGGGTTTAATTAGGATTTAGGGTTTAGGGTTTTTTGTTTAGGGTTTGTAGTTTAGGGTTTAGGTTTTAGGGTTTAGGGCTAAAGGTTTATAGGTTTAGGGTTTTAGGGATTCAAGGTTAAGGGTTTAGGGTTTAGGGCTATGGTTTAGTGTTTAGGGCCTAGGTTTAAGGTTTAGGGATTTATGGTTTATGTACGGTTTAGGGTTTTTAGTAGGGTTTAGGATTTAGGGTTTATGGTTTATGGGTTTAGGGTTTAAGGCTTTTAGGTTTTTTAGGGTTTAGGGTTTAGTGTTTAGGGTTTAGGAGTTTTTCAAATTTTAGGTTTAGGGTTTAGAGCTCTCAGTGGTTTAAGGTTTAGGCTTTTAGGGTTTAGGGTTTAAGGTTTAGAGTTTAGGTTTATGGTTTAGGGCTAAGGGTTTAAGTTTATGGGGTTTAGGAGGTTTCCTGGGTTTAGGGTTTAGGGTTTATGAATTTAGGGTTTATGGTTTAGGGTTTAGGGTTTCATGGTTTAGGGTTTAGGGTTTAGGATTTAGGTCTATAGGTTTAAGGTTTTAGGGTTTACGGTTTTATAAGTTTAAGGTTTAGGGTTTAGGGTTTAAGGATTTTAGGGTTTAGGGGTCAATGTTTAGGGTTTAGGGATTAGGTTTAGGGATTCGATGGTTTAGGGTTTATGGTTTAGGTCTATCTAGGGTTTAGGGTTTAGTGCTTAGGGTTTAGGGTTTATGGTTTTATGGTTTATGGTTTAGGGTTTAGGTTTATGGTTTAAGGCTCATGGTTTAGGGTTTATGGGGTTTAGGGATTCTAGGGTTTTAGGGTTTTTAAGGGTTTAGGGGGTTTAGGGTTTAGGGTTTATAGTTTAGGGTTTAGGGTATAGGATTTAGTTTATAGTTTACTTTTTAGGGTTTAGGCTTTAGGGTTTAGAGGTTTAAGGTCTAGGTCTTAGGGTTTAAGGTTTAGGGTTTAGGTATTAGGGTTTAGGGTTTAGGGTTTATGGTTTATGTTTTATGGCTAAGGTTTTAAGGTTTATGGTTTAGGGTTTAGGGTTTTTTAAAGTTTAGGGTTTAGGATTTAGGGTTTAAGAGTTGATAGTATGGTTTAGGAATTTAGGATTTAGGGTATAGGGTTTAGGGTTTAGTGCTTTAGTGTTTTAGGGTTTAGGGTTTAGGTTTAGGATTTAGGGTTTAGGGTTTAGGGTTTATAGCTTTAGGACTAGGGTTTACAGGTTTAGGGATTAAGGGTTCAGTGTTTAGGGTTTATGCTGTATGGCTTTAGGGTTTAGGGTTTAGGGTTTAGGGTTTTTAGTTTAGGGTTTAGGGTTTAGGGTTTATGGTTTAGGGTTTAGGGTTTAGCATTTCTAGATTTAGGGTTTATGGTTTAGGGTTTAAGGTTTAGGGTTTAGGGTTTAGAGTTTAAGGTTTAGTGTTTAGGGTTTAGGTTTAGGGCTTAATGTTTATGGTTTTAGGATTTAGGGTTAGAGGTTTAGGGTTTAGGGTTTAGGGTTTCAAGGATTTAAGGTTTTAAGGTTTAGGGTTTAGGGTTTATATGTTTAAGGTTTAGGGTTTAGGGTTTCAGGGTTTATGGCTTAGAGTTTATAGTTTAGGGTTTAGGGTTTAGGTTTAGTGTTTAGGTGGTTTAGGGTTTAGGGTTTAGGATTTAAGGTTTAGTGTTTAGGGTTTAGGGTTTAACGTTCAGAGTTTAGTATTTAGGGTTTAGGTTTAGATTTAAGGGTTTATGGTTTATGGGGGTTTTAGGTTTTAGTTGTTTAGGGTTTAGGGTTTAGGATTTTTAGTTTTGGGTATACGGTTTAGGGTTTAGGGTTCAGGGTTTAGGTTTAAGGTTTAGGGTTTAGGGTTTAAGGTTTAGGGTTTAGGGTTTAGGGTTTTAAGGTTTAGGGTTTAGGGTTTTAGGATTTTAGGGATTAGGGTTTAGGTTTTAAGGTTTAGGGTTTAGGGTTTAGGATTTAGGGTTTATGGTTTAGGGTTTAGGGTTTAGGGATATAGGTTTATGGTTTAGGGTTTAGTGCTTAGGTTTTAGGGTTAGGGTTTAGGGTTTAGGGTTTAGTGTTTAAGGGGTTTACTATTTAGGGTTTAGGGTTTAGGGTTTAGGGTTTAGCGTTTAGGGTTTAGGGTTTAAGGTTTAGGGTTTAGGGATTTATGGTTTAGTTTAGGTTTAGGGTTTAGGGCTATGGTTTAGGGTTTAGGTTTAGGGTTTAGGGTTTTAGGGTTTAGCTTTTAGATTTTAGGGTTTAGGTTTTAGGTTTAGGTTTAAGGTTTAACATTTAGGGCTCAAGGGTTTAGGATGTTTAGGGTTTTGGTTTAGGGTTTAGTGTTTAGGGTTTAGGGCTTACGGTTTAGGGTTATGGTTTATGGTTTAAGGGTTTAGGGTTTAGAGATTTAGGGTTTAAGGTTTAGGGTTTAGGGTTTTAGGTTTAGGATTTAATGCTCAAGGTTTAGGGTTTAGGGTTTAGGGTTTAAGGTTTAGGGTATAGGTTTTATGTTTAGGGTTTAGGGTCTAGGGTTTATGTTTTAGGGTTTAGGGTTTAGGTTTAGGGTTTAGGGTTTATGGGTTTAGGTTTAGGGTTTAGGTTTAGGGTTTAGGGTTTAGGTTTTAGGGTTTAGGGTTTAGGGTTTATGGTTTAGGGTTTAGGGTTTAGGGTTTTGGGTTTAGGGTTTATGATTTTAGGGTTTAGGGTTTATGGTTTATGGTTTAGGGTTTAGGGTTTAGGATTTAGGTTTTAGGGTTTAGGGCTTAGGGATTAGGGCTTAAGGTTTAGGGTTTATGGTTTAGGGTTTTATGGTTTAGGCTAAGGTTTAAGGTTTAGGGTTTAACATTTAGGGTTTAGATTTTAGGTTTATGGCTTAGGGTTTTAGGTGTTTAGGGTTTAGGGTTTAAGGTTTAGAGCTCATTATTTATGGTTTGGGGTTAAGGGATCAGGGTTTAGGGTTTATGGTTTAGGGTTTAGGGTTTAGTAGTTTAGGGTTTAGGTTTTATGGTTTAGGGTTTAGAGTTTAGGGCTTAGGGTTTAGGGTTTAGGGTTTAGGTTTTAAGATTTAGGGTTTAGGCTTTAAAGTTTAGTTTAAGGGTTTTAGGGTTTAGGGTTTAGGGGGTTTATGATGTTTAGGGTTTAGGGTTTAGGGTTTAATGATTTATGTGTTTAGGGATTTGGGTTTAGGGTTTAGGGTTTATATTTTAGGTTTAGGGTTTAGGGTTTATGGTTTAGGGGGTAGGACTTAGTGCTTAGGGATTTGGTTTTAGGGTTTATGGTTAAGGGTTTAGGGCTTAGAATTTAAGGTTTAGGGTTTAGGGTTAAGGGCTTATTGTTTAGGGTTAAGGGTTTAGGGTTTAGGGTTTATGGTTTAGGGCTTAAGGTTTATGGTTTATGGGGTTTACGGTTTAAGGTTTAGGTTTAGGGGTTTAGGATTTAGATTTAGGTTTAGGGTTTAGGGTTTTAGGATTTAGGGTTTAGGGTTTAGGTTTAGGGTTAAGGGTTTAGGTTTAGGGTTTAGGGTTTAGGGTTTAAGGTTTAGAGTTTAGGGTTTAGGGTTTAGGTTTTAGGTTTATGGTTTAGGGATTTATAGCTTTAAAATTTAGGGTTTAAGGTTTAGGGTTTAATGTTTAGGGTTTAGGGTTTAGGGCTCAAGGTTTATGGTTTAGGGTTTAGGTTTTAGGGTTTGCGTTAAAGGTTTAAGGTTTAGGTATTAGGTTATAGTGTTTAGGGTTTAGAGTTTAGGGTTTAGGTTTCAATGGTATAAACTTTAGGTTT
The DNA here is from genome assembly GCA_019776745.2 of Taxus chinensis. Lineage (NCBI taxonomy): Eukaryota > Viridiplantae > Streptophyta > Pinopsida > Cupressales > Taxaceae > Taxus > Taxus chinensis. Next base: position 504,424,807 of record CM034151.1, read on the forward strand.
AGGGTTTAGGGTTTAGGGCTTAGGGTTTAGCCACCCCTGTTTAGGGTTTAGGGTTTAGAATTTAGGGTTTAGGGTTTATGGTTTATGGGGTTTAGGATTTTAGGGTTTAGGGTTTAAGGTTTATGTTTTTAATGGTTTAGGGTTTAGGGTTTCAAGGTTTAGGGATTATAGGGTTTAGGGCTCTAATAGTTTAGGGTTTAGGGTTTAAGGTTTAGGGTTTAGGGCTTAGGCTTTATGGGTTAGGGTTTTATGGATTTAGGTTTTAAGGGTTTAGGGTTTAGGGTTTAGGGATTACAGGTTTTATGGTTTAGAGGTTTAGGGTTTAAAATTTAGGGTTTACTGTTTAGGATTTAGGATTTAGGATTAAGTTTAGGGTTTAGATATTTGTTTTTATGTTTTAGGGTTTAGGATTTTTAGGTCTTAGGTTTAGTGGTTTAGGGTTTAGGGTTTAAGGTTTAGGATTTAGGGTTTAGGGTTTAAGGTTTAGGGTTAAGGTTTAGGGTTTATGGCTTTAAATGTTTAGGGTTTAGTGGGGTTTAGGATGTTTAGGGTTTAGGGTTTAGGGTTTCATGGTTTAGTTTTAGGGATTTAGGGTTTAGGGTTTGTGGGTTTAGGGTTTATGGGTTAGTGGTTTAGGTTTAGTGTTTAATACTTTTAGGGTTCACAAGGTTTATGGTTCAAGGTTTAGGGTTTAGGGTTTAGGGTTTAGGCATATTTAGGTTTAGGGTATAGGGTTTAGGGTTTAGGGTTTAGGGTTTTTAGGGTTTAGGGTTTAGGCATTTAGGGTTTAGGTTTTAGGTTTATGTTTTAGGGTTTAGGGTTTAGCTTTTAGGGTTTAGGGTTTAGGGTTTATTGTTTAGAGGTTTAGGGTTTAGGATTTTAGGGTTTAGGGTTTAGGTTTAATTTAAGTGTTTAGGGGTAAGGATTTAGGGTTTAAGGCTTAGGTTTTAGTGTTTAGAGTTTAGGGATCAGGGTTTAAGATTTAGGTTTAGGGTTTATGGTTTAATATTTAGTGTTTAGGGGTTTAGGGTTTAGGGATTTACAGTTTAGGATAGGGTTTAGGTTTAGGGTTTATGGTTTTAAGGTTTAAGGATTTAGGTCTTAGGGTTTAGAGTTTAGGGTTTATGATTTTATGGTTTCGTAATGTTTAGGGTTTAGGTTTAGGATTTAGGGTTTAGGGTTTAGGTGTTAAGGGTTTAGGGTTTAGGTTTAGGGTTTAGGAATTTTAGTTATCCTTAGGGTTTAGGGTTTAGGGTTTAGGGTTTAGGGTTTAGGGTTTAGGGGATTTTAGGGTTTAGTTCAAGGTTTATGGTTTAGGGTTTAGGGCTTATGTTTTAGGGTTTAGGTTTTTAGGTTTATGGTTTAAGGTTTAAGGGTTTAGGTTTATTTTTGGGTTTAGGGTGAGGGGTTTAGGATTTAGGGCTAGGGGTTTAAGGTTTAGGGTTTATATTTAGGTTTAGGGTTTAGGGTTTAAGATTAGGGTTTAGTGTTTAGGGTTTAGGTTTAGGGTTTAGGGTTTAGGGTTTAAGGTTTAGGGTTTAGGGTTTATAGGGTTTAGGGTTAGGGTTTAGGGTTTAGAGTTTCAAGGATCAGGGTTTAGGGTTTAGGGTTTATGGTATGGTTTAGGGTTTAGGGTTTAGGGTTTAGGGTTTAGGGTTTAGGGTTTAGGGTTTATGGTTTAGGGTTTAGGTTTAGGTTTAGGGTTTAGGGTTTATGGTTTAGGGTTTAGGGTTTTAGTTAAGGTTTTAGTTTTAGGGGGTTTAGGTTTAATTTTAGGTTTAGGGTTTAGGGTTTAGGGTTTAGGTTTTAGGGTTTATGGTTTAGGGATCAAGGGTTTATAGGTTTAGGATCGATTAGGGTTTTAGGGTTTAGGGTTTAAGGTTTTTAGGGTTTAAGGGTTTAGGGTTTGAAGGATATAGGGTTTAGGGTTTTATGTTTAGGGTTTAGTGTTTATGGTTTAGGGTTTAAGGTTTAGGGTTTAAGGTTTAGAGTTTTGGGTTTAGAGTTTAGGGTTTAGTGTTTAGGTTTTAGGGTTTATGGTTTAGGTTGGAATTTTTAGGGGTTTAGGTTTTAGGGGGTTTAGGGATTAGGGTTTAGGGTTTAGGGTTAAGGGTTTGGGTTTAGGGTTTAGGGTTTAGGGTTTAAGGTTTAGGGTTTTAGGGTTTAGGGTTTAGGGTTTAGGGTTTAGGGTTTAGGGTTTAGGGTATAGGATTTCATGTTTAGGGTTTATGGTTTCACATTTAGGGTTTTAGGTTTAGGGTTTAGGGTTTAGTGTTTAGGGTTAAGGGTTTATGGTTTAGGGTTTAGGGCTCATGGTTTAGGGTTTAGGGTTTAGGGTTAGGGTTTAGGGTTTAGGGTTTAGGGTTTAGGGTTTAGGGATTTAGGTTTTAGGGTTTAGGGTTTAGGGTTTAGGGCTAAAGGTTTAGATGGTTTAGGGTTTATGGTTTAGGATTTAGGGATTAGGGTTTAGGGTTTAAGATGTTTAGGGTTTAGGGTTTAGGGTTTAGGATTTAGGGTTATAGGGTTTAGGGTTTAGGGTTTATGATTTAGGGTTTAGTGTTTAGGGTTTAGGGTTTAGGGTTTAGCATTTAGGGTTTAGGTTTTAAGGCTAAGGGTTTAGGGTATAGAGATCATGGTTTAGGGTTTAGGTTTAGGGTTTAGAGTTTAGGGTTTAGGGTTTAGGGTTTAGAGTTTAGGGTTTAAGGTTTAGTGTTTAGTATTTAGGGTTTTTTTATAAGGGTTTATGGTTTAGGGTTTAGGGTTTAGGGTTTAGGGTTTATGGTTTAGATGGTTTATGGTTTAGGGTTTAGGGTTTAGGGTTTAGGGTTTATGGATTTAGGGTTTATGGTTTAGGGTTTAGGGTTTAGGTTTAGGGTTTAGGGTTTCAGGATGTTTAGTTTATGGTTTAGGGTTTAGTTTAGGGTTTAGGGCTCAAGGTTTAAGGTTTAGGGTTTATAGTTTTAGGGTTTAGGGTTTAGGGTTTAGGGTTTAGGGTTTAGGGTTTAGGGTTTAAGGTTTAATGTTTAGGGTTTAGGGTATTAGGTTTAGGGTTTATGGTTTAGGCTTTAGGGTTTAGGGTTTAGGTTTATTGTTTATTGTCTAGGATGTAGGGTTTATGTTTAGTGTTTAAGGGTTTAGGATTTAGGGTTTTAGGGTTTATAGGTAAGGGTTTAGGGTTTAGGGTCTTTTAGGGTTTAGGGCTTATGTTTAGGGTTTTAGGTTTAGGATTTAGGGTTTAAGGTTTAGGGTTTAGGGTTTAGGGTTTAGGTTTTAGGTTTAGGTTTAGGGTTTAGTGAATTCAAGGTTTAGGTTTAGAGGTTTAGGGTTAAGGGTTTAGGGTTTAGGGTTTAGAATTTAGGGTTTAGGGTTTATGGTTTATAGGGTTTAGGTTTAGGGTTTAGGGTTTAAGTTTAGGGTTTAAGGTTTAGGTTTTAGGGTTTAGGGTTTAGGGATAAGGTTTAGGGTTTAGGATTTAGGGTTTAGGGTTAAGGGTTTAGGGTTTAGGGGTTTAGGGTTTAGGGTTTAGGGTTTATGGTTTAGGTTTTAGGGTTAATATTTAGGGTTTTATTCAGGTTTAAGGCTTAGGGTTTAGGGTTTAGTGTTTAGGGTTTAGAGTTTAGGGTTTAGGGTTTAGGGTTTAGGGTTTAGGTTTAGGGTTTAGGGTTTAGGGATTATGGTTTAGGGTTTAGGGTTTAGGGTTTAGGGTTTAAGGTTTAGGTTTTAGGGTCTTTGTTTTAGGGTTTAGGGTTTATGGTTTAGGTTTTATGGGTTTTAGGTTTAAGGGTTTAGGGTTTAGTTTTAGGGTTTAGGGTTTAGGTTTAGGGTTTATGGTTTAGGTTTAGGGTTCAATGTTTAGGGTTTAGGGTTTAGGCTTTAGGGTTTAGGGTTTAAGGTTTAGGGTTTAGGTTTAGGGTTTAGGGTTTAGGGTTTATGGTTTAGGGTTTAGGGTTTAGGGTTTAAGGTTTAGGGTTTATGGTTTTAAGTTTTAGGGTTTAAGGTTTAGGGTTTAGGGTTTAGGTTTTAGGGATTAGGGTTTAGGGTTTAGGATTTAGGGTTTAGGGTTTAGGGTTTAGGGTTTAAGGGTTTAGGGTTTAGGGTTTAGGGTTTAGGGTTTAGGGTTTAGGGTTTAGGGTTTAGGGTTTAGGTGAATTTAGGTTTTAGGTTTAAAGTTTAGGTTTAGGGTTTAGGGTTTTAGGCTAAGGGTTTAGGGTTTAGGGTTTATGGTTTAGGGTTTAGGGTTTAGGGTTTAGGGTTTAGGGTTTAGGGTTTAGGGTTTAGAGGTTTAGGGTTTAGGGTTTAGGGTTTAGGGTTTAGGGTTTAGGATTTAGGGTTTAGGGTTTAGGGTTTAGGTTTAGGGTTTAGGGTTTATGATTTAGGGTTTAGGGTTTAGGGTTTAGGTTTAGGGTTTTAGGTTTAGGTATTATGAGTTTAGGGTTTAGGGTTTAGGGTTTAGGGTTTAGGGTTTAGGTTTAGGGATTAGGGTTTATGGTTTAGGGTTTACGATTTATGGTTTAGGGTTAAGGATTTAGGGTTTAGGGTTTAAGGTTTAGGGTTTAGGGTTTAGGGTTTAGGGTTTAAGTTTTAGGGTTTAGAGTTTTAGGGTTTAGGGTTTAGGGTTTAGGGTTTAGGGTTTAGGGCAAGGGTTTAGGTTTAAGGGTTTACGGTTTAGGGTTTAAGGGTTTAGGGTTTAGTTTAGGGTTTATGGTTTAGGGTTTAGGGGTTTAGGGTTTAGGGTTTAGGGTTTAGGTTTAGGGTTTAGGGTTTAGGGTTTAGGGTTTAGGTTTAGGGTTTAGGGTTTAGGGTTTAGGTTTAGGGTTTAGGTTTAAGGTTAGGTTTAGGGTTTAGGGATTAGGGATTTAGGTTTAGGGTTTAGGGTTTAGGGCTTAGGGTTTAGGGTTTAGGGTTTAGGTTTAGGGTTTAGGGTTTAGGGTCTCAGGATTTTTTAGGGTTTAGGGTTTAGGGATTTAGGGTTTAGGGGGTTTAGGATTTAGGGTTTAGGGTTTAGGGTTTAGGGTTTAGGGTTTAGGGATTTAGGGTTTAGGGTTTAGAGTTTTAATGGTTTAGGGTTTAGGATTTAGGTTTATGGTTTAGGGTTTATAGTTTAGGGTTTAGGGTTTAGGGTTTATGGTTTAGGGTTTAGGGTTTAGGGTTTAGGGTTTAGGGTTTAGGTGTTAGGGTTTAAGGTTTATTAGTTTAGGGTTTAGGTTTAGGGTTTAGGGTTTATGGATAAGGATTAGGATTTACAGATAAGGATTTAGGGTTAAGGGTTTAGTGTTTAGGGTTTAGGTTTTAGGGGTAGGGGTTTAGGGTTTAGGGTTTAGTGCTCAGGGTTTAGGATTTAGGGTTTAGGTTTTAGGGTTTAGGGTTTAGGGTTTAGGGTTTAGGGTTTAGGGCTAGGGATTGTTTAGGGTTTATGGTTTAAGATTTAGGGTTTATGGTTTAGGGTTTAAGGTTTTGGGGTTTAGGGTTTAGGGCTCAGGTTTAGGGTTTAGGCTTTAGGGCTTAAGTTTAGGGTTTATAGGTTTATCATTTAGGGTTTAGGGTTTAGGTTTATGGGTTTGATGTTTAGGGTTTAGGGTTTAGGGTTTAGGGTTTAGGATTTAGGGTTTAGGGATTTTAGGGTTTATAGGTTTAGGTTTAGGGTTTAGGTTTTATGGTTTAGTGTTTAGGGTTTAGGGTTTAGAGTTGTGGGTTTAGGGTTTAGGGTTCATGGTTTAGGGTTTAGGGTTTAGGGTTCATGGTTTAGGGTTTAGGGTTTAGGGTATTATCAGTTTAGGGTTTAAGGTTTATGGTTCAAGGTTTATAGTTTAGGATTTAGGGTTTAGTGTTTAGGGTTTAAGGTTTAGGGTTTAGGGTTTAGGGTTTAGGGTTTAGGGTTTAGGGTTTAGGGTTTAAGGTTTAGGGTTTTAGGTTTAGGGTTTATGGTTTAGGGTTTAGGGGTTTTAAGGTTTAGGGCTTTAGGGTTTAGGGTTTAGGGTTTAGGGTTTAGGGTTTAGGATTTAAGTTTTGGGTTTAGAGTTTGGGGTTTAGGGTATAGGGTTTAAGGTTTAGGGTTTAGGTTTTAGGGTTTAGGGTTTAGGGTTTAGGGTTTTAAGTTTAGGGTTTAGGATTTAGGGTTTAGGGTTTTAGGTTTTAGGTTTTAGGGTTTAAGGGTTTAAGGTTTAGGGTTTAGGGTTTAGGTTTTAGGGTTTAGTGTTTAGGGTTTAGGGTTTAGGGTTTAGGGTTTAGGGTTTAGGGTTTAGGGTTTAGGGTTTAGGGTTTAGGGTTTAGGGTTTAGGGTTTAGGGTTTAGGATTTAGGGTTTAGGGATTATGGTTTAGGGTTTAGGGTTTAGGGTTTAGGGTTTAGGGTTTAGGGTTTAGGTTTAGGGTTTATGGTTTATGGTTGAGGGTTTAGGGTATAGGTTTTAGGGTTAGGGTTTTTAATGGTTTAGGGTTTAGGGTTTAGGGATTTAGGATTTAGGGTTTAGGTTTTAGGGTTTAGGGTTTTGGGTTTTAGGATTTATGGTTTAGGGTTTAGGGTTTAGGATTTAGGGTTTAGGGCTTTAGGGTTTAGGGTTTATGGTTTTATTTAGGGATTAGGGTTTAGGGTTTAGGGTTTAGGGTTTATAATTTATGGTTTAGGGTTTAGGGTTTAGGGTTTAGGGTTTATGGATTTAGTGTTTAGGATTTAGGGTTTAGGGTTTTAGGGTTTAGGGTTAGGGTTTAGGGTTTAATGGTTTAGGGTTTAGGGTTTAGGGGGGTTTAGGGTTTAGGGATAAAGGTTTAGGTTTAGGGTTTATGGTTTAGGGTTTAGGGTTTAGGGTTTAGGGTTTAGGGTTTAGGTTTTATGGTTTAGGGTTTAGGGTTTAGGGTTTAGGGTTTAGGGTTTAGGTGTTAGGGTTTAGGTTTTAGGGTTTAGGTTTAGGGCTCAAGGTTTAGGGTTTAGGGTTTAGGGTTTAGGGGTTTAGGGCATTTTAGGGTTTAGGGTTTAGAGTTTAGGGTTTAGGGTTTAATGGTTTAGGTTTAGGGTTTAGGGTTTAGGGTTTAGGGTTTAGGGTTTAGGGTTTAGGGTTTAGGGTTTATTGTTTAAGGGGTTTATGGTTTAGGGTTTAGGGTTTAGGGTTTAGGGTTTAGGGTTTAGGGTTTAGGGTTTAGGGTTTAGGGTTTTATGGTTTATGGTTTTAGGTTTAGGGTTAGGTTTAGTATTTAGGGTTTAGGGTTTAGGTTTAGGGTTAGGGTTTTAGGGTTTAGGTTTTATGGTTTAGGGTTTAGGGTTTATATTTAGGGTTTAGGGTTTAGGGTTTATTTTAGGGTTTAGGGTTTATGGTTTAGGTTTAGGTTTAGGGTTTAGGGTTTAGGGCTTAGGGTTTATGTTTTAGGGTTTAGGTTTTAGGGTTTAGGGTTTAGGGTTTAGGGTTTAGGGTTTAGGGTTTAGGGTTTAGGTTTTAGGTTTAGGGTTTATGGTTTAGGGTTTAAGGTTTAGGGATTAGGGTTTAGGGCTAAGGGTTGAGAGTTTACAATTTAGGGGGTTTAGGGTTTAGGTTTTAGGGTTTTTGGGTTTAGAATTTAGGGTGTTTAGGGTTTAGGGTATTTAGGGTTTAGGGTGTTTAGGGGTTAGGGTTTAGGTTTTAAGGTTTAGGGTTTAAGGTTTAGGTTTATGGTTTAGGGTTTAGGGTTTAGGTTTCAGGGTTTAAGGTTTAGGGTTTATGGTTTAGGGTTTTAGGGGTTTAGGGTTTAGGGTTTAGGGTTTAGGGTTTAAGGTTTTAGGTTTTAGGGTTTAGGGTTTAGTTTTAGGGTTTAGTGTTTAGGGTTTAGGGTTTAGGGTTTAGGTTTTAGGGTTTAGGTTTTAGTGTTTAGGGTTGATGGTTTA
>CM034151.1:504457656-504487656 GCA_019776745.2 Taxus chinensis
AGGGTTTATAATTTAGGGTTTATGGTTTAGGATTTAGGTTTAGGGTTTAGGGTTTAGGGTTTAGGGTTTAGGTTTAGGGTTTAGGGTTTGTTTAGGGTTTATGGTTTAGGTTTAATTAGGGTTTAGGGTTTAGGGTTTAGGGTTTAAGATTTAGGGTTTATTGGTTTTATGATTCAAGGGTGTAGTTTTTAGGGTTTAGGGTTTAGGGTTCAGGGTTTAGGGATTTAGGATTTAGGTTTAGGGTTTAGGGTTTAGGGTTTAGGGTTTATGGTTTAGGGATTAGGGTTTAGGGTTTATGGTTTAGGGTTTAGGGTTTAGGATTTAAGGTTTAGTGCTCATGGTTTATGGTTTATGGTTTAGGGTTTAGGATTTAGGATTTAGGGTTTAGGGTTTAGGTTTAGGATTTATGGTTTATGGGGTTTAGGGTTTAGGGATTTAGGGTTTAGGGTTTAGGTGGTTTAGGGTTTAGGTTTAGGGTTTAGGGTTTCAAGGTTTAGTTTTTAAGGGTTTATAGTTTAGGGTTTAGGGTTCAGGGTTTAGTGTTTAAGTGTTTAGGGTTTAGGGTTTATGGTTTAGGGTTTAGTTTTTAGGTTTTATGGTTTAGGTTTAGGTTTATGGTTTAATTTTAGGGTTTAGGTTTAATTTTATGGTTTAGGGGTTAGGGTTTAGGGTAGAGGGGTTTAGGGTTTAGGGTTTAGGGTTTATGGTTTAGGGCTTAGGGTTTAGGGTTTATGGTTTAGGGTTTATTTGGTTTAGGGTTTAGGGTTTAGGGTTTAGGGTTTAGGATTTAGGGTTAGGGTTTAGGTTTTAGGGTTTAGGGTTTAGGTTTTAGGGTTTAGGGTTTAGGGGTTTAGGGTTTATGGTTTAGGGTTTACAGTTTAGGTTTAGGGTTTATGGTTTAGGTTTAAGGGTTTAGGGTTTAGGGTATTTAGGGTTTAGGGTTTAGGATTTATGGTTTAGGGTTTATAGTTTAGGTATTTAAGGTTTAGGGTTTAGGGGTTTTAGGGTTTAGGCTCTAGGGTTTAGGGGTTTATGGTTTAGGATTTAGGGTTTAGGGTTTAGGATTTATAGTTAGGGTTTAGGGTTTAGGGTTTAGGGCTAAGGGTTTAGGGTTTAGGGTTACATTTTAGGGTTTAGGGTCTTAGGGTTTAGGGTTTAGGGCTAAGGGTTTAGGTTTAGGGTTTAAGGTTTTAGGGTTTAGGGTTTAGGTTTAGGGTTTAGGGTTTAGGTTTAGGGTTTAGGGTTTAGGGTTTAGGGTTTAGGGTTTATGGTTTATGGTTTATGGTTTAGGGTTTAGGTTTATGGTTTAGGTTTTAGGGTTTATGGTTTAGGGTTCAAGTAGGGTTTAAGGGTTTAGGGTTTAGGATTTACGGTTTATGGTTTAGGGTTTAGGGTTTACGAGGTTTAGGGTTTAGGACTTAGGGTTTAGGGTTTAGGGTTTAGGGTTTAGGGTTTATAGTTTAGGGTTTAAGGGTTTATGGGTTTAGGGTTTAGGGGTTTAGGGTTTAGGTTTAGGGTTTAGGGTTTAGGGTTTAGGTTTAGGGGGGGGGGGGGTTTATGAGTTTAGGGTTTAGGTTTTAGGGTTTAGGGTTTAAGTTTATGGTTTAGGGTTTATGTTTAAGGTTTAGGGTTTAGGTTTAGGGTTTATGGTTGATAAGGGTTTAGGGTTTAAGGTTTAGGGTTTAAGGTTTAGGGTTTAGGGTTTTAGGATTTAGGGTTTAGGGATTTATGGTTTAGGGTTTAGGGTTTAGGGTTTAGGGTTTAGGGTTTGGGGTTTAGTTTTAGGGTTTAGGTTTTAGGGTTTATGGTTTAGGGTTTAGGGTTTAGGGTTTAGGGTTTTATGGTTTAGGGTTTAGGTTTAGTTTAAGGATTTTAGGGTTAGGGTTTAGGGTTTATTGTTTAGGGGTAAGGGTTTTATAAGGTTTAGGGATTAGGGTTTAGGGTTTAGGTTTTAGGGTTTAGGGTTTAAGGGGTTTACGGTTTAGGGTTTAGGGTTTAAGGTTTAGGATTTATAAAGGTTTTATGGTTTAGGGTTTAGTGTTTAGGGTTTAGGTTTAGGGTTTAGGGTTTAGGTTTATAGGATTTATGGTTTATGGTTTATGGTTTAGGGTTTAATATTTAGGGTTTAGGGTTTAGGGTTTAGGTTCAGGGTTTAAGGTTTTTATAGGTTTAGGGTTTATGGTTTAGGGTTTAGGGTTTAGGTTTTAGGGTTTAGGGTTTTAGGGTTTAGGGTTTAGGGTTTAGGGTTTAGGGTTTAAGGTTTATGGTTTAGGGTTTACGGTTTAGGGTTTATGGTTTATGGTTTAGGTTTAGGGTTTATGTGGTTTACATGTTTAAGGTTTAGGTTTTAGGGTTTAGGATTATAGGGTTTAGAGTTTAGGGTTTAGGGTTTAGGGTTTAGGGTTTAAGGTTTAGGATTTATGGTTTAGGGTTTAGGTTTTAGGGTTTAGGGTTTATGGTTTAGGTTTAGGGTTTAGGTTTAGGGTTTAGGGTTTGTGTTTAGGGTTTAGGGTTTAGGGTTTAGAGTTTAGGGTTTAGGGATTTATGGTTTAGGGTTTAGGTTTTAGGGTTTATGGTTTAGGATTTAGGATTTAGGGTTTAGTGTTTAGGGTTTAGGGATTATGGTTTAGGGTTTAGGGTTTATGTTTAGGTTTTAGGGTTTAGGGTTTTGAATGTTTAGGGTTTAGGGTTTAAGGTTTATGGTTTATGGTTTATTTAAGGTTTAACTTTTATGGTTTAGGGTTTAGGGTTTAGAATTTAAAGTTTAGGGTTTAGGATTTATGGTTTATGGGGTTTAGGGTTTAGGGTTTAGGGTTTTTAGGGTTTAGGGTTTAGGGTTTAGGTTCAGGGTTTTATGGTTTACGGTTTAGGGTTTAAAGTGTTTAGGGTTTAGGGTTTAGGGTTTAGGGTTTAGGGTTTAAGGTTTAGGGTTTAGGGCTTATGGTTAAGGTTTAGGGTTTAGGGTTTAGGGTTTATGGTTTAGGGTTTAGGGTTTAGGGTTTAGGTTTTATGGTTTAGGGTTTAGGGTTTTATTTAGGGCTTAGGGTTTAATGGTTTAGGGATTTTAGGGTTTAGGGTTTAAGGGTTTAGGGTTTATTTAGTTTTAGGGTTTAGGTTTAGGGTTTGGGGTTTTAATTCAGGGTTTAGTTTTTAGGGTTTAGGGTTTAGGGTTTAGGGTTTAGAGTTTAGGGTTTAGGGTTTAGGGTTTAGGGTTTATTTTTAGGCTTTAGGGTTTATGGTTTAGGGTTTCAGGTTTTTAGGGTTTAGGGTTTCAGGGTTTAGGTTTAGGGTTTAGTTTTTAGGTTTAGGGTTTAGGTTTTAGGGTTTAGGGTATAGGTTTAGGGCTTAGGGTTTAGGGTTTAGGGTTTATGGTTTATGGTTTAGGGTTTAGGGTTTAGGGTTTAGGGTTTAGGGTTTATGGGTTAGGCTTTTATGGTTTTATGGTTTTAAGGGTTTAGGGTTTAGGGTTTAAGGTTTAGGGTTTATGGGTTTTAGGGTTTAGGGTTTAGGTTTTTTAGGGTTCAGGGTTTTTAGGGTTTAGGGTTTTAGGTTTTTGGTTTAAAATTAGGGGTTTCATGTTTAGGGTTTAGGGTTTAGGGTTTAGGGTTTAGGGTTTTAGGGTTTAGTTTTAGGGTTTAAGGTTTAGGGTTTAAGGGTTTAAGGTTTAGTTTACAAGGATTAGGGTTTAGGGTTTAGGGTTTATGGTTCAGGGTTAAAGGTTTAGGTTTAGGGTATAGGGTTTAGGGTTTAGGGTTATATGGTTCAGGGTTAGGGTTTAATAGTTTAGGGTTTTATGGTTTAGGGTTTAGTGCTTAGGGTTTAGGGTTTAGGGTTTAGGTTTTAGGGTTTAGGTTTAGGATTTAAGGTTTAGGGTTTAAGGGATTTACGATTTTGGGTTTAGGGTTTAGGGTTTAGGGTTTAGGGTTTAGGGTTTCATGGTTTAGGAGTTTAGTGATTTAGGTTTAGGTTTTAGGGTTTAGGGTCTTAGGTTTAGGGTTTAGGTTTAGGATTTATTTAGGGTTTAGGGTTTAGGGTTTAAGGTTTAGGGTTTAGGGTTTAGGGTTTAGATGTTTTTTAAGGGTTTAGGGCTCATGGTTTAGTGTTTAGGGTTTAGGGTTTAGGGTTTAGATTTTAGGGTTTAATGTTTAGGGTTTAGGGTTTAGGATTTAGGGTTTACGGTTTAGGGTTTAGGTTTAGGGTGTAGGGTTTAGTGTTTAGGGTTTAGGATTTATGGTTTAGGGTTTATGGTTTAGGGTTAAGGATTTAGGGTTTAGGGTTTAGGGTTTAGGGTTTATGGTTTAGGGTTTAGGGTTTATGGTTTAGGGTTTAAGGTTTAGGGGGTTTAGGGTTTAGGTTTTAGGGTTTACGGTTTAGGGTTTAGGGTTTCAAGTTTAGGGTTTAGGGTTTAGGGTTTATGTTTTATGGTTTATAGTTTAGGGTTAAATATTTAGGGTTTAGGGTTTTTAGGGTTTAGGGTTTAGGGTTTAAGGTTTAGGTTTATGGTTTAGGTTTTAGGTTTAGGGTTTAGGTTTTATAGTTTAGGGTTTAGGGTTTAGAGTTTAGGGTTTGGGTTTAGGGTTTATGATTTAGGGATTTATGGTTTAGGGTTTAGGTTTAGGGTTTAAGGGTTTAGGGTTTAGGTTTAGGGTTTAGGGTTTAGGGTTTAGGGTTTAGGGTTTAGGGTTTAGGGTTTAGGGTTTAGGGTTTAGGGTTTAGGGTTTAGATGTTTAGGGTTTAGGGTTTAGGCTCGAGGTTTAAGGTTTAGGGCTTTTAGGGTTTAGGGTTTAGGGTTTATGGTTTAGGGTTTAGGGTTTAGGGTTTAGGGTTTAGGGTTTAGGGTTTAGGGTTTAGGGCTAAAGGTTTAGGGTTTAGGGTTTAGGATTTAAGGTTTAGGTTTAGGTTCTAAGGGCTTTTAGGGTTTAGGGTTTAGAGATTCAGGGTTTTAGGTTATAGGGTTTAGGGTTCAGGATTAAGGATTTAGGTTTAGGGTTTAGTTTAGGTTTAAGGTTTAGGGTTTAGGGTTTAGGGTTTAGGTGCTTAGGGTTTAGGGTTTAGGGTTTAGGTTTAAGGTTTAGGGTTTAGGGTTTAGGGTTAGGGTTTAGGGTTTAGGGTTTAGGGTTTAGGGTTTAGGGTTTAGGATTTAGGGTTTAGGGTTTAGGGTTTATGGCTTAGGGTTTAGGGCTCATTAGTTTTAAGGTTTAGGGTTTAGGGTTTTATTATTAGGGTTTAGGGTTTAGGTTTAGGGTTTAGGATTTATGGTTTAGGGTTAGGGTTTAGGTTTTAGTATTTAAGGTTTATGTTTAGGGTTTAGGTATTTACAGTTTAGGGTTTAGGGTTTAGGGCTTTGGGGTTTATGAGTTTAGGGGTTTATGGTTTAGGGTTTAGGTTTAGGGATTTGTTTAGGGCTTAGATTTAGGGTTTAGGGTTTAAGCATTTAGGGTTTAGGGTTTAGGGTTTAGGTTTAAGGATTAGGGTTTAGGGTTTGGGGTTTAGGATTTAGGGTTTAGGGTTTAAGGTTTAGGGTATAATAGGTTTAGGGTTTAAGTTTTAGGTTGTTTAAGGTTTAGGGTTTAGGGTTTAGGGTTTAGGGTTTATGGATTTAGGTTTATAGTTTAGGGTTTAGTTGTACAATTTAGGGTTTAGGTTTTTAGGGTTTAGGGTTTAGGGTTTAGGATTTTAGGATTTAGGGTTTAGGGTTTTAGTGTTTAGGGGTTTATAGGTTTAGGGTTTAGGTATTAGGGTTTAAGGTTTAGGGTTTAGGGTTTAGGGTTTTAGTTTAAGGATTTATGAGTTTAGGGTTTAGGGTTTAGGAATTTAGGGTTTATGTTTCAGCTAAAATGTTTAGGGTTTAGGGTTTAGGGTTTTATGGTTTAAATTAGGGTTTAGGGTTTAGGGTTTAGTGGTTTATGATTTAGGATTTAGGGTGTAGGGTTTAGGGTTTAGGGTTTCATGATTTGGGTTTATGGTTTAGGATTATAAAGTTTAGGGTTTAAGGTATTTAATGTTTAGGGTTTAGGGTTTAGGTTCAGATTTTAGGGCCTAAAGGTTTAGGGTTTATTAGGGTTTAGGACTTAAGGTTTAGTTTTTAGGTTTAGGGTTTAGTGGTTTAGGGATTATCGGTTTAGGGTTTAGGGTTTAGGATTTAGGGTTTATGGTTTAGGGTTATGGGGTTTAGGATTCTAAGGTTTAGGGTTTAGGGTTTAGTGTTAAGGGATGGTTTAGGGTTTATCAGGGTTTAGGGTTTAGGGTTTAAGGTTTACAGGTTTTAGGTTTAGGGTTTAAAGGTTTAGGTTTATGGTTTATGGTTTATGGTTTATGGTTAAAGGTTTAAGATTTACGGTTTAGGGTTTAGTGTTTAGGGTTTAGGGTGTAGGGTTTAAGGGATTATAGGTTTTAGGGTTCAGGGTTTAGAGTTTAGGGTTTAGGATGTAGGGTTTATAGCTAAGTTTTTAAGGTCTATGGCTAAGGGTTTAGTGTTTAAGGATTTAGATGTTTACGTATTATGGTTTAGGGATTAGGGATTAGGTATTAGGGTTTAGGTTTTAGGTTATATGACTAATGGTTTAGGGATTATAGTTTATGGTTTAAGGCTTAGGGCTCAAGGTTAAGGGTAGGGTTTAGGTTTTAGGGTTTAGGGTTAAGGACTTAGGGTTTTAGGTTTATGGTTTATGGTTTATGGTTTAGGGTTTAAGGCTTAGGGTTTATGGGTCTTTACGATTCAAGGTTTAGTTTTTAGTTAGGGTTTAGGGTTTAGGGTTTAGGTTTAGTACTCAGGGTTTAGGGTTTAGGTTTTAGGATATGGGTTTAGGGTGGGTTTAGGGTTTAGACTACTTTAGGGTTTAGGGTTTAGGGTTTAGGTTCAAGGTTTAGGGTTTGGGGATTAGGGTTTAGGTTTTAGGATTTAGGGTTTAGGGTTTAGGGTTTAAGGTTTAGGGCTTAGGGTTTAGGGTTTAGGGTTTAGGTTTAGGGTTTATGGTTTTAGGGTTTAGAGCTCAAGGTTTAGGGTTATAGGATTTTATGTCTCAGGGTTTGGGGTTTAGGGTTTAGGGTTTGGTGCTTAGGGTTTAAGGTTTAGTGTTTAGGGATTAGGGATAATAGTTTAGGGTTTAAAGTTTAGGGTTTAGGGTTTAGGATTTAAGGTTTAGTTTTCAGGGTTGATAGTGTAGGGTTTTAGGTTTAGGGCTTAGGGATTAGGATTTAGGGTTTAGGGTTTATGTTTTAGGGTTTGAAGTTAGGATTTAGGGATTAGGGTTTAGGGTTTTGGTTTAGGGTTTAGGGTTTAGGGTTTAGGGTTTATGGGTTAGGGTTTAGTTTTCAAGGTTTAGGGTTTATGGGTTTAGGATTTAGGGTTTATGGTTTATGGTTTAGGGTTTAGGGTTTAGTGTTTAGAGCTTAGGGTTTAGGTTTTAGGGTTTAGTATTTAGGGTTTATGGTTTAGGTTTTAGGGGTTAGGGTTTAGGGTTTTTGATTTAGGGCTTAGGGTTTAAGGTTTAGGGATTAGGGTTTAGGGTTTATGGCTTAGGGTTTACGAGGTTTAGGGTTTAGGTTTATGGTTTATGGTTTAGGGTTTAGTGGTTTAGGGTTTAGGTTTAGAATTTTAGGCTTATTATTTAGGGTTTAGGGTTTAGGGTTTAGGGCATTTAGGTTTAGGGTTAGGATTTTGTTTAGAGTTTAGGGTTTAGGGGTCAAAAAGTTTAGGCTTTAGGGTTTAGGGCTTGGGGTTTAGGATATAGGGTTTATTTAGTGGTTTAGGGTTTAGGGTTTAGGATTTAGGGTTTAGGGTTTATGGTTTAGGATTTAGGGATTAAGGGTTTAGGGTTTAAGGTTTATGATTTTGGGTTTAGGGATTAGGTTTAGTGTTTATGTGGTTTAGGGTTTATCAGTTTTAGGGTTTAGGGTTTAGGGTTTAGGGTTTAGGGTTTAGGGTTTATGGTTTAAGATTTAATGTTTATTTTTTAGGGTTTATGGTTTAAGGTTTATAGATTTTTAGGTTTAGGGTTTTAGGATTTAGGGTTTAAGGTTTACGGGTTTAGGGTTTAATGGTTTAGGGTTTAGGGTTTACAGCTCAGGGTTTATGGTTTAGGGCTAAGTTATTTTTAATTTAAGGTTTTAGGGTTTAGGGTTTATGGGTTTTAAGGTTTAGGGTTTATGGTTTAGTGATTTAGGCATTAGGATTTAGGGTTTAGGGTTTAGGGTTTAGGGTTTAGGGTTTAGGATTTATGGTTTAGGGTTAATGGTTTAAATTTTAGAGTTTAGGGCTAAGGATTTATGGTTTAGGATTTAGAGTTTAGGGTTTATGGTTTAGGGTTTAGGGATTAAGGTTTAGGATTTAGGGTTTAGGGTTTTGAGCACAATGTTTAGGGTTTAGGGTTTAGGGTTTAGGGTTTAAGGTTTAGGGTTTAATGTTTAGGGTTTAGGATTTAGGGTTTAGGTCTCATGGTTTAGGGTTTAGGGTTTAGGGTGGATTCTTGATTTAGGGTTTAGGGTTTAGGGTTTAATGTTTATGGTTTAGGGTTAAAGGTTTAGGGTTTATACAATTTACATTATGATTCAAGGTTTAGGTTTAGGTTTAGTGTTTAGGGTTTAAGGTTTATGGTTTAGGTACTAATGATTTATGGGTTTAGGGTTTAGGTTTATGGTTTAGATGGTTTTAGTGTTAATATTTAGGGTTTAGGGTTTAGGGTTTAATGGTTTAGGTTTTTTAGGGTTTAGGGTTTATGGGTTTAGTTTAGGGTTAGGGTTTAGGTTTAGGTTTAAGATTTAGGGTTAAGGGTTTAGGGGTTTAGGGTTTAGGGTTTAGGGTTTATGGTTTTAGGGTTTTAATTTTAGGGATAGGGCTTAGGGTTTAGGGTTTATGGGGTTTATGGTTTAGTTTTTAGAGTTTATAGCTATTTAGGGCTCAGGGTTTAGGGTTTTATGTTTTAGGGTTTAGGGTTTTAAGGCTCATGGTTTTAGGAGTTTAGGGATTTAGGGCTTAGGGCTCAGGTTTAAGGTTTAGGTTTTAGGGACAATTAGGATTAGGGTTATGGTTTAGGGTTTAGATATATTTTAGGGTTTAGGGTTTTTAGGGCTTAAGGTTTAGGGTTTATGGGGTTTTAGGGTTTAAGGATTTATGGTTTATGGAATTTAGGTTTAGGGTTTAGGATTTAGGGTTAAGGATTTAGGGTTTAGGGACTTAGGGTTTTTAGGGTTTAGGGTTTAGGGTTTAAGGATTTATGGTTTAGTGTTTAGGGTTTAGGGTTAATGGGCTTAGGGTTTAGGGTTTATGATTTTTGGTTTATGGTTTAGGGTTTAGGGTTTAGGGTTTAGGGTTTAGGGTTTAGGGTTTAGGATTTAGGTCTCGAGGTTTAAGGTTTAGGGCTAAGTGGATTAGTAGTTTATGGCTTAGATCTTAGGGTTTATGGGTTTAGGGCTAAAATGTTTATGGTTTATGGGGTTTAGGGTTTCAAGGTTTAGTTTTGGGATTTTTTAGGGTTTATAGTTTAGGGTTTAGGGTTTAGGGTTATGGTGTTTAGGGTTTAGGGTTTAGGGATTTAGGGTTTATGGTTTAGGTCTCAGGGTTTAAGGTTTAAATGGTTTAGGATTTACAGGTTTAGGGTTTATGGTTTAGGGTTTAGGGTTTAATGTGCTCAGGGTTTAGGGTTTAAGAAATTTATGGTTTAGTATTTAGGGTTTAGCGATTTAGGATTTAGGGTTTAGGGTTTAGGGTTGCTCAGGGTTTAGGGTTTAGGGTTTTTATAGGTTTGAAGGTTTAATGTTTAGGGTTAAGGGTTTAGGGCTTAGGAGCTTATAAGATTAGGGTCTAGTCAAGTTTAGGTCTTTAGGGTTTATGGTTTAGGGCTAGTTTAGGGTTTAGGGTTTAGGGTTTAACAATTTAGGGTTTTTGCTTAGGGTTTAGAGGTTTAATATTTTAGGGTTTATTGGATGTTTAGGGTTTAGGGTTTAAGTTTATGGTTTAAGGTTTAGAGGGTTTAGAATTTTATGATTAGGGTTTAGGGATTTGGGTTTAGGGTTTAGGGTTTATGTTTAGAGTCTTAGATTTTAAGGTTTAGTGTATCAGGGTTTAAGGTTTAGGATTTAAAATTTATTAATGGTTTAGGGTTTAGCATTTAATGGTTTAGGTTTAATATTTAGGGTTTAGGGCTCAAGGTTTAGGGTTTATGAGGTTTATTAGGGTTTAGGGGTTACGGTTTTTAGGGTTTAGGGTTTAGGGTTTAGGCTTTAGGGGTTTCAGTGGTTTATGGTTTAGATAAGGGTTTAAATTTTAGGGTTTAGGGTTTAGGGGGTTTAGGGATTTATGGTTTAGGGCTCAAGGGTTTAGGGTTTAGGGTTTACTATTCGAGGTTTAAGGTTTAGGTTTAGGGTTTAGGGTTTAGTGCTTAGGATTTACAGGTTTAGGGTTTATTAGGTTTAGGATTTATCAGTTTGTTTATGGTTTTGGAGTTTGGGGTTTAGGATATAGGATTTAGGCTTTAGGGTTTAGGGTTTAGGGCTCAGGGTTTAGGGTTTAGGGTTTAGTGTTTAGGGTTTAGGGTTTAGTTGCTTTAGGGTCTTAAGGTTTAAGTTTTAGGGCTTAGAGTATTAGGGCTTAGTATTTAGCAGTTTAGGGTTTATGGTTTAGCACTAAAGGTGTTAGGGTTTATGGGTTTATAGGATTTAAGGTTTAGGGTTTAGGGTTTAATGATTGAGGGTTTATGGTTTAGGGTTTAGGTATTTAAGCGATAACAGTTTAGGTGTTAGGGTTTAGGGATTTAATAGGGGTTTATTGATTAGGGTTTTATGGTTTAGGGTTTAAGGGTTTAAGGTTTATGGCTAGTGTTTTAATGTTTATTTTTTATGGTTTACAGGTTTAAGGATTTAGGGTTTAGGGTTTAGGGTTTACTGTCTCAGGGTTTAGGGTTTAGGTCTCAAGGGTGATTTTTAAGGTTTATAGGTTTAGGGTTTAGAGTTTAGGGTTTTGTGTTTAGGGCTAATGATTTAGGGTTTAGGGTTTATGATTTAAGGTTTATGGTTTAGTGGTTTAGGGTTTAGGATTTAGGTTCTCAGGGTTTAAGGTTTAGGGTTTAGGGTTTAGGGTTTAGGGTTTAGGGTTTTAGGTTTAGGGTTTAGGGTTTATGGATTTATGGTCTTAGGGGATTTAGTGTTTAGGGTTTAGGTTTTAGTATTCCGGGTTTAGTTTTTAGTGGTTTAGGGTTTAGGGTTTAGGGTTTAACATTTACATTTTAGGGATTATGGTTTACTTTAAGGGTTTAGGGATAAAGGTTTAGGGTTTAGGGATTTTACAGGTTTAGGGTTAAGGGATTTTTAGGGTTTAGGGTTTATTTTAGGGTTTAGTGTTTAGATATTTAGGGTTTAGGGTTTAGGTTTAGGTTTTAAGGTTTAAGGTTTAGGGTTTAGGGTTTAGGGTTTATGGTTTTTGGTTTTTGGTTTTAGGGTTATAGGATTTATGGTTTAGGGTTTAGGGTTTATGATTTAGCATTTAGGGTTTAGGCTTTAGGCTTTAGGGTAAAGGGTTTAGTAATTTATGTTTCAGGTTTATTTAGTTCTAAGGGTGTTAGTTTTTAGGCTTTTTAGGCTTTTAGGGATAAGGGTTTAGGGTTTATGGGTTTACGATGTTTAGTTTTTAGGTTTAGGGTTTAGGGTTTCAAGTTTAGGGTATAGGGTTTTAGATTTAGGGTTTAGGGTTTATCGGTTTATGGGTTTAAGGGTTTAATATTTAGGGTTTAGGGTTAAGTGCTTAGGGTTTAGGGTTTAGGTTTAGGGTTTAAGGTTTTGGGTTAAGGATTACATAGGGTTTAGGGGTTAGTGCTTTACAATTTAAGGGTTTAGGGTTTAGGGTTAAGGGCTAAAGGTTTAGGGTCTTATGGGGTTTATAGTATTCAAGGTCTATTTTTAAGTTTTTAGGGTTTAGGGTTTAGGGTTTATGTGGTTTAGGGTTTAGGGTTTAGGGTTTTAGGTTTAGGGTTTAGGGTTTACAAGTTTTGGGTTTAGGTTTAAATATTAGGGTTTAGGGTTTATCAAGTACTTCTAGGGTTTAGGGTTTACGGATTTAGGGTTTAGGTTTAGGGTTTAGGGTTTAGATCTCAGGGTTTAAGGTTTAGGTTTTAGGGATTATTGTTTAGGGTTTAGGGGTTTAGGGTTTATGGTTTTAGGGTTTAGGGCTTACTATGGTTTAGGTCTTGATGGGGTTTAGGATTTAGGGGTTTATGGGGTTTTAGGGTTTAAGGTTTTAGGTTTTTAGTGTTTAGGGTTTAGGGTTTCAGTAGTTTAGGGTTTATGGTTTAGGATTAATTTTGGGTTTAGGTTTTAGTGTTTAAGGTTTAGGTTTAGGATTTACTGGTTTATGGTTATAGGGTTTAGGGTTTGAAGGTTTAGGGTTTAGGGTTTAGATCTCAAGGTTTAAGGTTTAGGTTTAAGGGATTAATGTAGGTTTAGGATTTAGGGTTTATGGTTTTTAGGGTTTAGCACTTTAGGGTTTAGGGTCTAAAGGGTTTAGGGTTTATGGTTTATGGGGTTTATGATTTAAGGTTTAGTTTTTAGGGTTTAGGGTTTAGGGTTTCAAGTTTAGGGTTTAAGGTTTATGGTTTATGGTTTATGGTTTAGGGTTTAATATTTAGGGTTTAGGGTTTAGGGTTTAGATTCTCAGGGTTAGGATATTAGGTTTGGGGTTTAGGGTTTAGGGTTTTGGGTATATGGTTTAGGGTTTTATTGATTTAGGGTTTAAGGTTTAGGGTTTATGGGGTTTATTGTTTAGATTTTAGAGTTTAGGGTTTAGGGTTTAGGGTTTATAGGATTTAGGGTTTAGGGCTAAAGGTTTAGGGTTTATGGGGTTTATGATTCAAGGTTTAGTTTTAATTGTTTAGGGTTTAGGGTTTAGGGTTTCATGAGTTTTAGGGTATAGGCTTGTAGGGTTTAAGGTTTATGGTTTAAGGGTTTACGATTTAGGGTTTAGGGTTTAGGGTTTAGGATTTAGGTTTTAGGGCATTTAGGGTTTAGGGTTTAGGGTTTAGGGTTTATGGTTTAGGGGTAAATTAGGGTTTAGGGTTTAGGTCTTAGGGTTTAAGTTTTAGGGGCAAAGGGATTAGGGTTTAGGGTTTAGGGTTTTGGGTTTAGGGTTTAGGGTTTAGGGTTTAGGCTTTTATGGGTTTAGCATGATAGCTAATGGTTTAGGGTTTAATGGGTTTAGGGTTTAGGGTTTAGGGTTTATAGTTTTAGGGGTTAAGGGTTTAAGGTTTTAGGTTTAGTAGATTATGGTTTATGGTCTTAGGGTTTAGGGTTTAGGGCTGTTTAGGTTTTATGGTTTAGGGATAAGGTTTTACAGTTTAGGATTTATGGTTTAGGGTTTATGGTTTAGGTTTTAGGATTTATGGTTTAGTGTTTAGGTTTTAGTTTGATTTAGGGTTTACATTTTAAGGCTTAGAGGTTTAGGGTTTATGGTTTAGGATTTAGGGTTTAGGGTTTAGGGTTTATAGGGTTTATGTTTTAGGATTAAGGTTTAGGGTTTATGGGGTTTACGATTCAAGGTTTAGTTTTTAGGGTTTTGGTTTAGGGTTTAGGGTTTCAAGTTTAGGGTTTAGGATTTATTATTTATGGTTTATGGTTTAGGGTTTAGGGTTTAGGCTTTATGGTTTAGGGTTTAGAATTAGGGTTTATAGTCTCAGGGTTTAAGGTTTAGGGCTAAGGGATTACGTTTAGGGTTTAGGTTTTAGGGATTAGGGTTTATGGTTTATGGCTTTAGAGGTTTAGGGTTTATGGGGTTTAAGATTCAAGGTTTAATTTTTAGGGTTTATTGTTTAGGTTTCTATTTTAGGGTTTAGGTTTATTTACGGTTTATGGTTTACGATTTATTATTTAGGGTTTAGGGTTTAGTACTCAGGTGGTTTAGGGTTTATATTTTAGGGTTTAGCGTTTTGGTCTCAAGGGTTTAAGGTTTAGGGCTTGGATTAAGTAGTTTAGGGCTTAGGGATTTAGGGTTGAGGGTTTATGATTTAGGGCTTAGGGTTTAGGATTTATGTGGTTTAGGATTCAAGGTTGAGGTTTTAGGGTTTAGGGTTTATGGTTTAAAGTTTAGGGTTTAGGGTTTAGGGTTTATGGTTTAGGGTTTAGGGTTTAGTGCTTACGGTTTAGGGTTTATGGTTTAGGGTTTAGAGTTTTAAGGTTTATAGTTTAAGGTTTAGGGTTTAGGTTTTAGGGATTTACATGTTTAGTGTTTAGGGTTTAGTTTTAGGGTTTAGGGTTTAGGTCTAGTGTTTTAGGGTTTAGGATTTCACGGTTTAGGGAGTTTAGGGTTTAGGGTTTAGGGTTTATGGCTAGGGTTTTAGTGTTTAGGGTTTAAGGGATTTAGGGTTTATTAGGGTTTAGGGTTTAGGTTTAGGGTTTAGGGTTTAGGGATTAGGACATTTAGGGCTTATGGTTTAAGGTTTATGGTTTAGGGTTTAGGGTTTATGGTTTATGGTTTAGGGTTTAAGGTTTAGTGTTATAGGGTTTAGGGTTTAGGTTTAGGTGTTTAGGGTTTATGAATTTAGGGTTTAGGGTTTAGAGTTTAGGGTTTATGGTTTTTTCTTTAGGGATTGTAGGATTTAGGGTTTAGTGTTTAGGGTTTAGGGTTTAGGGTTTATGGTTTAGGGTTTAGGGTTTAGGGTTTATTGATTCAAGGTTTATGGTTTAGGGTTTAAGGGTTATAGGGTTTAGGGTTTAGGGTTTAGGGTTTAGGGTTTAGGGTTTAGGTTTATGGTTTAAGGTTTAGGGTTTAAGGGTTTCTGCTTTAGGGTTTAGTGTTTAGGGTTTAGGTTTCAAGGGTTTAAGATTTACATTAAAGGATTACAGTTTAGGGTTTAGGGTTTATGGGATTAGGGTTTATGGTTTTTAGGGTTTAGGGTTTTATAGGTTTAAGGTTTATGGATTTAGGGTTTAGGGTTTAAGGATTTAGTTTTTATGGTTTAGGGTTTATAGTTTAGGGTTTAGGGTTTATGGGTTTAAGGGTTTAAAGTTTTCAGCATTTATGGTTTAGATTTTAGTTTAGGGTTTAGGGTTTAGGGTTTTGAGTTTAGGACTTTAGGGTTTATGATTTAGGGTTTAGGGTTTATGATTTAGGGTTTAATGGTTTAGGGTTTAGGGTTTAGGGTTTAGGGATCAAGGTTTAGGGTTTATAGTTTAGGGTTTATGGATATGGGTTTAGGGTTTAGGATTTAGGGATTCAAAGGGTTTATGGGTTTTTGGGGTTTAGGGTTTAGGGTTTAGATTTTTAATGTTTTAGGGGTTAGGGTTTAGGGGTTAGGGTTTAGGGTTTAGTGGTAGGGTTTAATATTTAGGTTTAGGGTTTAGCGTTTATGGTTTAGGTTTTATGGTTTAAGGTTTAGGGTTTAGGTTTAAGGTTTAGCTTTAAGGGTTTATGGCTCTTAGGGTTTAGGGTTTAGGTTTAGGAGTTTAGGGCTAAGGGTTTAGGGTTTATGGGGTTTAGGATTTTAGGTTTAATGGAGTTTAGGTTTAGGTTTAGGGTTAAGGGTTTAGGGTTTAGGGTTTAGGGCTTAGGGTTTAGGGTTTAGGGTTTGGGTTTATGGTTTAGGGCTTAGGGTTTAGGGTTTATGGCCTTTACGATTTAAGGTTTAGGGTTTAGGGTTTAGGGTTTTGGGTCATGGTTTAGGGTTTAGGTTCAGGTTTAGGGTTTAGGGTTTAAGGATTAGGGTTTAGGTTTTAGGGTTTAGGGTTTAGGGTTTAGGGCTTAATGGTTTAGGGTTTATGGGATTTATAGTTTAAGGTTTAGGGTTTAGGGATCATTTTTTAGGGTTGAGGGTTTATTTTTAGTGTTTAGGGTTTAGGGTTTAAAGATTAGGATTTAGGATTTAGGGTTTATGTTTAGGGTTTAGGGTTTAGGGTTTGGGTTTAGGGTTAAGGTTTAGGTTTAGGGTTTACGAGCTAAGGGTTTAGCAGTTTTTAGGGTTTATGGGTTTCAAGTTATTGGGTTTATGGTTTAGTGTTTAGTGTTTAGGGTTTATAGGGTTTAGGGTTTATGGTTTAGTTAAAGGTTTAGGGTTTATGGGTTTTTCAACGGTTTAGGGTTTAGAGGTTTAGGGTTTAGGGTTAGGTTTAGGGTTTAGGGTTTAGGGTTTTGATTTAAGGTTTATGGTTTAGGTTTATGGTTTATGGTTTAGGGTTTTTTAGGGTTTAGGGTTTAGGGTTTAGGTCTCAGGGTTTAAGGTTTAGGGCTAAGGTTTAGGATTTTATTAATGTTTTAGGGGTTAGGGTTTTAGGAGTTAGGGTTTAGGGTTTATGGTTTATGGTTAAAGGGTTTAGGGTTTATGAGTTTATGATTTAAGGTTTAGGGTTTAGTTTAGGGTTTAGGGTTTAGGGTGGTTTATGGGGTTTAGGGTTTAGGGTTTAGGATTTAGGGTTTATGGTTTATGGTTAAGGGCTTAGATTTTAGGGTTTAGGGTTTATGGGGTTTAGGGTTTAAGGTTTAGGGTTTAGGGTTTAGGTTTAGGTTTTTTAAGGTTTAGTGCTAAGGGTTTAGGGTTTAGGGTTTAGGTTTTAGGAGTTAGGGTTTAGGGTTTAGGGTTTAGGTTTAGGGTTTAGGGTTTAAGGGTTTAAGGGTTTAAGGTTTGGGGTTTAGGGTTTTAGGGTTTAGGTTTATTGGGTTTAGGGTTTAGGGTTTATGGTTTATGGTTTAGGGTTTAGGTTTTAGGGTTTAGGGTTTTTCAGGGTTTAGGGTTTAGGATCTCAAATGGTTTAAGGTTTAGGGTTTAGGGTTTATAGGTTTAGGGCTTAGGGTTTAGGGTTTAGGGTTTAGGGTTTAGGTTTCATGGGTTTAGGGTTAAATTATGGTTTAAGGTCTTAGGGTTTATGGGTTTACGATTCAAGGTTTATAGTTTAGGGTTTAGGGTTTAGGGTTTAGGGTTTAGGCTTAGGTTTAGGGTTTAGGGTTTATGTTCAGGGTTTATGAGGTTTAGGGCTAAATGGTTTAGTTTTTTAGGTTTAGGGTTTAGGGTTTATGGTTTAGGGCATTTAGGTTTTAGGGTTTATGGGGTTTAGGGTTTAGGATTTAGGGTTTAGGGTTTATGGTTTAGGGTTTAGGGTTTAGAGCTTAGGGATTTATGGTTTAGGGTTTAGGGTTTAGGGTTTAGGGTTTAAGTCTCAGGGTTTAAGTGTTTAGGGTTTAGGGATTATAGGGTTTAGGTCAATTTAGGGTTTAGGGTTTAGGGTTTAGGTTTAGGGCTAAAGTTTAGGTTTTATTGGTTTACAGGATTTAGGGTTTAATATTTAGGTTTTAGGGTTTAGGTTTCAAGTTTAGGGTTTAGGTTTTAGGATTTATGGTTTATGGTTTATGTTTTGGGTTTAATATTTAGGTTTAGGTTAGTTTAGGGTTTAGTGTTTAGGGTTTAGGGATTTAGGTCTCAGGGTTTAGGGTTTATGGGGTTTAGGGATTTAGGTCTCAGGTTTAAGTTTTAGGGTTTAGGGATTTTAGTGTTTAGGGCTAAGGGTTTAGGGCTTAGGGTTAGGATTTATTGTTTAGTGTTTATGGTTTAGGGTTTAGGTTTTAGGGTTTCAAGTTTAGGGTTTAGGGTTTAGGATTTATGGTTTATGGTTTAATATTTAGGGTTTAGGGTTTAGGTTTAGGATTATAGTTCTCAGGGTTTAGGGTTTAGGGTTTAAGGTTTAGGGTTTAGGGTTATAGGTTTAGGGTTTAAGGTTTAGGGGTAAGGGACTTATGGTTTAGGTTAAGGTTTAGGGTTTATGGGGTTTACGATTCAAGGTTTAGTTTTTAGGGTTTAGTGTTTAGGGTTTAGGGTTTAGGGTCTCAGGGTTTAAGGGTTTAGGGTTTTAAGGGATTACATTTTAGGACTTAGGGTTTATGGTTTAGGCGTTAGGTTTTAGGGTTTAGGGTTTAGGGTTTAGGGCTAAAGGTTTAGGGTTTATGGGGTTTATGATTAGGGTTTAGGGTTTAGGGTTTAGGATATCGTTAAGGGTTTAGATGTTTATGTTTTAGGGTTTTAGGGTTTAGTGTTTTTGGTTTAGGGTTTTAGGATTTTAGGGGTTTAAGGTTTAGGGTTTACGGTATTATAGGGTTTATGATTTAGGGTTTAGGGTTTAAGGTTTAGGATTTATGGTTTACGGTTTAGGGTTTGGGTCTTTAGGTTTAGGGTTTATGGTGCTAAGGTTTAGGGTTTAGATCTTAGGGTTTAGGGTTTAGGGTTTAGGGTTTATGGTTTATGATTTACAATTTAGGGTTTAGGGTTTAGGGTTTAATGGTTTAGGGATTTAAGGTTTAGGGTTTAGGTTTTAGGATTTATGGTTTATGGTTTATGGTTTAGGGTTTAATATTTAAGGTTTAAGGTTTAGTGTTTAGGGTTTAGGGTTTAGGTCTTCAGTGGTTTAAGGTTTAGGGTTTAGGGTTTATATTTAAAATTTTATGGTTTAGGGTTTAGGATTTAGGTTTAAGTGATTTAGGGTTTATGGGGTTTAGGGCTCAATGGTTTAGTTTTTAAGTTTAGGGTTTAGGGTTTAGGATCTTAGGTTTAAGGTTTAAGGCTAAGGGTTTATAGTTTAGTACTTCAAGGTTTAAGGTTTAGGGTTTATGGTTTAGGGTTTAGGGTTTAGGTCTCAAGGATTTAGTTTTTAGGGTTATGGAGGTTAAGGTTTAAGGTTTAAGGATTTAGGGTTTACAGTTTAGGGTTTAGTGCTCAGGGGTTTAGTGTTAAGGGTTGAGGGTTAAGGGTTTAGGGTTTAAAGTTTTGGGCTAAAATATTATAGTTTAGGGCTTAGGGCTTAGGGTTTAGGGTTTAGAGGTATTGTTTTAGGTTTATGGTTTAGGGTTTAAAGGTTTAGGGTTTATGGGGACTAATGATTACAGGGTTTAGGGTTTAGGGTTTAGGGTTTAGGTTTTCTCAAGTTTTTTAGGGTTATCGTTGCAACTGGTTAAGATTTAAGGTTTATATGTTTAAGGTTTATGGTTTAATGTTTAGGGATTTAGGTCTCATGGATTTAAGGTTTAGGGCTAAGGTATTACTCTTTAAGGTTTAGGGTTTAAGGTTACTAGGGATTAGGGCTTAGGGTTTATGGGGTTTGTGATTTATGATTAATTTTTCCAAGGTTTAGGGTTTATGGTTTAGGGATTTAGGGTTTAGGGTTTAAGTTTCCAGGGTTTAAGATTTATTGTTTAAGTTTTACATTTAAGGTTTAATGGATTTAGGGTTTAGGGTTTAGGTGATTTTTTTAAGGTTTATGATTTAGGGTTTAGGGTTTAGGGATTTATTGTTAGGATTTAGGGCAAAGGGCTAAGCACCAAAAGTGGTAATATTTAGGTTTAAATGAGTTTAGGCAAACCAAGGGATTGCAGCATTTATTGGGTACTCCAATTGATAGGGTTTAGTTTTTACTTGGATTGAAATTTATGATTAGGGTTTAGGTTTATGAAACTCATTAGCTTTTGATTATAGGGTTAACAACTTTAGGGTTTAGGATTTATGGTTTTGACTTAGTATTTAGGGTTACAAGGATTTATGGAAGTCTGATTTGTCAACCATTTATGGTTTATGGTGATGGACCTTAAGCTTTAGCGTTTGAAGAGTTTAGGGATCTTTATTGGGTTTATGAGCCACAATTCAAGCTTTTGTGACCATGCATAAAATCATACATGGTGTTGATCAGATTTATAAGTTAGAATCTAACTAGAAGATTAGATAATACAAATATGAAGGAACATCATGGCCATTCTCAGAATGGTACCTATAAATTTATTAAAACGAGTGCAAGGTACAAGGAAATTAGAGAAGGCATACCCTGATTATATTCCTTTGTTCAGAGGAGTCTGCGACACATTACAACAAGGGTTTAACTGTTGGAGCTGAAATGCTTTATCAAGACTGCCATGGACATGGGTTCCACCTTTTAGAGAGAGAGGTTTAGTTTTTCATTAACAGGGTAGACTGCACCTAGAGGAATGAAGAAACTTGTAGAAAAATGTAGGGTACTTAGCACCATTCAAATGTGATTTAAGCGTTTCCAATGATCTAAAATGGCATTTAGTGAAATTGTAACCTATATAGGATCGTTCAAGATTGACTCTAAAGTTAGAGGGTTAAGAACCATCCACATTATGCATTAATGTTTAGGGCTGAAATGACTTTTACAAAGTGCTACATAGGTGGCCATGAGGTTAGAGTCACATTACAGTGTCATATGGGAGGTTCAAAATTCAAGATTCACCTTAGGAGTCATGTAGAGAATTTAGGATCTCTTTCCAATGAGCCAAAAAGGATTGTTGAAGTTTTCGAAAGATATGCCCCTCTTTACAATTTAGGGCAATAAGAGAGGCAAAAATTTTAGGAAATTTTTCAACCCCATACCCCTGCCACTTAGGGATTTAACTCACTTGGTTAGGCTGCAGGGCGAAGGGATGAGCAATTCGGTATGGTTCTAAGTCTCTAAGTAGATTTACTGGTGACTATATGTCTAATGTATTCAAAGTCTGGTTTTGAAATGTTTTAAAGGTTGTAACGTCATCAGCCAGGTTTCCTAATTTTTTTCCAAAATACAACCAAAATTCTAGGGACAAGATGGAATCATAGGATTTATGAGGACATGGTTTTGGGTCATCCTTTATTCCATTTAGTTTTTGAACGCTCACAACTTTATTCATCTAAGGGTTCACAATTGCTCCATATGGTTCTTCTCCTTACGACATAGTGTCCTCTTTTTATTGGCTCGGGACAATGCTTCAAACCTTTCCCTTAGAAATCTCAGACGTTTTCCCTTGTGACACATGGCGTTTCCTGATTCATCTGCGGGCCTCACTAGCTTTTCACATCCCTCACATCCCTTTGGCCTGGTTGTCCCAAAGGTTGTATGGGACTATAAATTCCTCCGATCCACCCGATTCAAGGCTTCCCTATCCCTCTTTTGGCTTTCAACCTTTTGACATGTGGCACGATTTGATT
Source organism: Taxus chinensis (assembly GCA_019776745.2). Lineage (NCBI taxonomy): Eukaryota > Viridiplantae > Streptophyta > Pinopsida > Cupressales > Taxaceae > Taxus > Taxus chinensis. The sequence continues at coordinate 504,478,590 of CM034151.1, forward strand.
GGCTCTCGGCTCCTTCAGCTCTCTGCGTCCCTCGCGTCCCTTTGTCCCAACTATCCCAGTGTGAAATTTCTCTGTTTCAGCCAATCCGGGTGGTTCGTGTCCTTTCTAGCGGTTCTAACCTGTTCACAATAGGTGGCCGGGCCCTTTCGCATCCCGGGACATAGGAAAATCCTTCGCCCGATTCTAGCGGCTTCCTATGATGTCCTCTTTGACCTGCTCAGCCACAGTAGTGAGGATTTTCCCATTCGCTCTTGGCTCTTTCGGACTTTCGCACGTCTCATGCGTACTGTTTGGCCCAGATGTCGTGGACTGTCCTGTGGCGCAGACCGCCTGGAAGATTTTCAGCCGATTTGCACCCTGACAACCCAACTGTCCCAAGGACTTCCTGGACTAGGACTTAGCCGATTTTTATGATTTTTTCTGGCCCAAGCTTGTTTTTTTGCAACTTTTTCACCCTTTTTTAGAACTTTCTCCTTTCTTCATTAGATAGGAGAGTTAGAAAAAATCTGAGGGGACCCTACCTCTCCCATGATTTTTTGCTTTGAATCAATCTATTTGCCTGGTCAACTTGAGTATTCTGATGCATGTTATCAATTTTACCCTGGGCGGTGAAAATTTTGGATAACAATTTAGTGACTCAACGGGGTTCATCTACCGACTAGATGAAGAGACCAGTAGCCTGAAGTAGTCCATTGGGAATGGAGTCATCAAATATTCTATTTAGAACCCCTAAATGACCTTAGATTATTTTTAAGATGGAATATCACCATAGCAAGGATTACTTGCAAAGGACCTGATAATCTGAATCCCGATGCTTGATACTACAACTCCTAATAGGAGACCATGTTGTAATTGGACTGTAGAAATCCAAAACTAGGACCCAATCAAAGCCGTGCCAAAGCACTAAGGGAGAACAAAACCTAACCTACAGCAAAACAATGTGCACAAGCACTTGGAGGAATGAAAATCTAATCTAATATTTACAAGGTAGTGAATTTCCCTCTAGAAGCAATGCTTGAGATAGATTCCATTCACTGGAATCTGCAGTTCTTCATCATTCAATAGGGCCAACTGGAAAGCATTGTTGTCCTTACACTTCGTGACCATGTATGGGCCACTCCAAATGGCATCAAATTTTGAATGCCTTCTCGATTTTGCTCTATCCACATCCCATTTCAACACTAGATCTCCAACCTAAAAATATTTATCCTTGGCCTTCCTATCAAAGGTCTTTTTGATCGAAGCTTGATCCTTTTCCATTACTTGGGATGCCTGATTTCTGATCTCTTGCAGCTCCATCAACTTTGCATACCTCACCTCCATGGGCTTAAACTATAGCAACTCCTCCATGTAGTTCAAGACTATGAGCAGTTCCAACATGACCTGATAATTTCTAATGGGCAACTCAAGTGACATGGGCAAGATTTCCTCTCTTCCATAGACAAGTTTGAATGGAGAGTTACCTGTGGATATTTTAGGAGTTATCCTATCAGCCCATAAGGCTAATTTCAGTTTGGTATGCCAAGACCTCTGATTCTCTTCAAGATTCCTCTTAATGATCCTTAACAAGTTCTTGTTTGTAGACTCAGCCTGGCCATTACCTTGAGGGTAATAGTTTGATGAAGTTCTTAGGTAGATACCATTCTTGACAGCCCACTCAGTCACCTTAGATATAATGAATGCCAATGTATTATCTGAGATTATTATAGCAGGTACACCAAATTTGGTTGTGATCTCCTTATAAAGGTCTAAGATGCTAGAATCATTTGCCTCTTTGAGTGCTACTACTTCTGTCCATCTGGTGAAGTAGTCTGTGGCTGTCAAAATCCATTTGTGCCCTTGGCTTGAATTGGGATTAATGACTCCAATGAAGTCCAAACCCCATTGCATGAATGGCTGGTCAACTAAGAATAGATGCCTATGCCTAGGAAGTGTATAATACCTTGGGTCCAGCAAGGAGTGGGGGCAACATTGTCTTCTTCTTGATTGCCACTTGGCTCATGGCTGTCCTGGACTGTCAAAACAACCTCTTCTTCATTGCATACTTCTTTTTGCTTCCCCAAAACCAGCTGCTCACACAATCCTTTCCCTCTTACCAGCTTGGTGATCTTGATCTCAATGTCATACTCCATGACATGGGTGATCCAACCTGCCCTTTTCTCATTCAAATCCTTGTTGAGGAGGAAGTCCTTAACCCCAGCATGTGAGACCAGCAACTGGACCTTGTTGTTTGAGATTAAATGCTTGAATTTCTTCAAGCTTCTGATTACTGCAAGTACATGCTTCTCAATAAAAGAGTACCTCACCTCATAGTCATCTAGGCTCCGGCTGAAGAAGGCAATTGGCTGCTCATCATTATCCTTGTTCTGCTGTACCAAAATGGCAGAAATAGTGTCATTACCTCCAAATGCATAGAGGATGAAATCCTTGGAGAAGTCCTGGGTTGATGAGAGTTGGTGCTTGAGAGATGGCTTCTTTGATTGCTTCAAAACTCTCCTTGCCTTCTGCTGTCCACTTGAAAGCCATGCTCTTCTTTAACATTTTGGTGATGGGCTTGACAAGGGCTGCAAAATCTGGGACAAACCTCCGAACAAAGTTTATCCTTCCCAAGAAACTCTGAAGGGCTTTCTTGTGGCTTGGAAATGGTAGTGCTCTTATGGCTTCAACCCTCTCTGGATCAATTGCTAATCCTTCTTTAGAGACAATATGGCCAAGGAGCTTTCCTTCATGTGCAAGAAAGATACACTTCTTAGGATTCAAAGACACTCCAAATCTCCTGCACCTTGTGAAGACTTGCCTCAAATGAGAGAGGTGGTCTGCTGCATTTTTGGAAAAAATAGTGATATCATCAAGGTAAATCAGCACCACATTGTTAATCAAACCTTTGAATGCCATGTCCATTGCCCTTTGGAAGGTAGCACCAGCGTTGGACAGCCCAAATGGCATTTTCCTGTATGCAAAAGTTCCCCATTTGGTTGTGAAGGCTGTCTTGAACTGGTCCTCTTCCTTCACCATAATCTGATTGTAGCCTGAGTAGCCATCAAGTAGTGAAAACCTCTCGGAGCCAGCCACAACTTGCAAGATTTGCTCCATGGAAGGGAGTGGGTAATGGTCCTTGAGAGAGGCTCTATTCAAGTCTCTAAAGTCAACACACAATCTGATCTCTCCACTCTTCTTTCTGACTGGAACTAAGTTGGCAACCCAACTAGAATGCTTGATTGGGAATATGATCCTTGACTCAATCAGCTTGTCCAATTCTTTCCTCATGAGAGGCTCCATGTGTGGATTGACTGGTCTTTGTTTCTACCTGACAGGCTTAGTATTTGGATCCAATTCAATGGTATGCTGAGCTAAGTTGGGATTGAAACCTTTCAAGTCTTCATAGCTCCAAGCAAACACATCAGGGAACTCTTGACACAGCTGTATGAACTCATACCTTTATTGTTCAGTTGTCATCCTTCCAATTTGCAATGGTTTGTTCTCTTCTACCAAGATGGATACTGAATCCTCTCTCTTGACCTGAATGTTTTCTTTCTCCTTTCTAAACTGATCATTGGGGTTAAAAATGGACTCCAAAGTGATAAGTCCCTTGGGCAGCTTGTTAGTTCTCAGCTGTACCACTTGGTCACCATACTGCTGTTCCAATTTTTCTTGATTCTTAGCTGAGAACTCAGCTTCTTCTTGCAAGAAATGGATGATTTGCTGGTCATTCTCAAACACTTGCCAACTAACATTGTTATCTGGCACTGAAGGCCTCACAATCACGTGGATGTTTGGCTGTACCTTGTCTTGTTGAATACTTTCCACAATGTCAAAGGCTGCCCCTACTGCTGCAAGCCTGTCAGCAGCTTGATTCTCTTTCCTAGGAATGGATTTGATGCCAAAACCCTCAAAATCTTCCATGAGGTCCCACACCCTGTTCTTGTAGCACCTGAGAAGATCATTCTTGGCAGCATGCTGTCCCTTGACCTGATTTACAATCAATTCACTGTCACCAAAGACTTGCAAGTTCTTTATTTTCTTCTTTATTGCCCAATGCATCCCTTGCACCAAGGCTTCATATTCAGCAGTGTTATTGGAGCATGCAAACTGAAATCTAAAAGCTGAATAGTACTTTACTCCTTGAGGTGAAACAAGCATAGCTCCACCTCCTGCACCTTGTCTACTCCTTGATCCATCAAAAAAAAGCTGCCATACCTCATTGTCATCCTTGTGGTTTGGCTTGGTGATGCTAGGAATAGGCTGATTTTCTTCGTGTATGCAATAGACCCCTAGCTCAGATTCTTCCACTTCTTGATAAGGATCAAATGCATGTATCTTGTTTTCCCATTCATCAAGAGTTAGATCTGGGATGCTTCCAACCTTAGTGTCAGCCTCATCAGTGCTTGGGTGATCTTCTTGATCAAATGCTGAGCAATTGGCATTAATCTGACTTGGAGTGTAAGGCTCAATGTGAAAGTTTGCAATAGGTTCTGACCTGATTGTAGCCTTAGTTCCATACCTCGTTCTGAACAGCATGTGTGACCAATCAGTAGACAAATATCCCCCAATCTTGGCTGTGAAGTCCCTTGACAAGCATAGGGCAAAGAGTGGTGGAAGGTCTATGACTGATACATCTTGTAAAACAACAACATTTGGACATGCATGCAAGGTAAGACTCAAGTTTCTAATCACTCCAACTGTTGCTACTGCTGTCCCATCTAGCTGCACTACCCCTTTGGATATTGTTTCATACTGGAGCCCTAGCTGATCAGCTATTTGTTTAGGCATTACTGAGCTACTTGCCCCGGAGTCTATCATGCAATTGTGCACTAGCTGATTTCCAATGATCAATGAAACATAGAAAGGAGGGGGCTTCAACATTTTACCTTGCTGTCCTCCATGATTTCCCTCAGGCTGGGCAGCATTTGTAAGCACTTTGTCTTGCATCTGAACTTGCTGATTCGAAGTTGGCCAGTCCTTCATGGCAGCTTGTAGCAGATCTCTTTGGCCTGGGATAGATAGGGATTCCCACATTGATATATTGACATTTGTCTTCTTCATCTGATCAATGATACTGAATGGTGATGAAGGATCTCTTTGTTGTCCCTTGGTTTGCACATTCACTCCTTGCATGTGGGCAGCAACAACTGGTATTTGAGTTGGCCTAGGGGCTGTTCTTGGCTGCCCTTGTGCATTTGAAATTGGATTTTGCTTGCCAACCATTTGTGGAGCCATGGAAGGTTGTGGATTGGTTGGGGCTAATGGCTGTTCTTCACCCAAATTCCTCCTTTTTGACCTTGTGTTGGCTGCAACACCTTGAGAAACTACCTGGTTCATGCCACAAAAATCCTCTGCTTGCCAATTTACCAATGTGGTGTCATTTGGGGCTGATTGCTGTTGGAATGTTTCTTGTTGTTGGTTGTTTCCTTGACTGCCCTCACCCTCCACACCAGTAGTTGTCACCATTAATGCTTGATTCAAAGCACCATTGAAGCACATGGATTGGTTATGAGGCTCATTGCATGGAAAACACCAATCATACTCCTGGGTAATGTTGTTTTGTGTTGGCACCAATGCCTTAGAGGTAGATATGGCATTTGGATTATAGGGCTGAAATGGTCTATTGGCAGGAGGCCTTGTTTGATTCATATTTTGCAGCTGGATTAGGTGGCCTTTGTGGTTGGTATGGCTGCCTGTTAGGCTGAGCTTGGGGTTGATAAGAAGGTCTAAAACCTTGGGCCTGTTGCCTTTTGAGAGTAACCAGCTCATTGCCTAGGTTTTGCAATTGCTTCATGACTTCTTGAAGCTCATTTGGGGCACTTGGAGATGAAGTGGAAGCTTCATTTGAACTCTGATTTCTAGGAGTGGGAGAAGGAGCCAAATTAGGTGCTTGATTGGTGTTTGGACTCTCTAAACTTGGAAACAATGGCATGGGAGGTCTAGGGGCAAGTTTGCCAGCTTGGATCAAACAATTTTCAGCCCTAATGGCAATGCTATAAGCCATAGGGATAGTTATGCCTCCCATGGACTGAATCAACATAGAAATATCAGAATTTAGAGCTTTGAGATAGTAGAGAAAAGCACCTTCTGCTGTTGGCCTGACTGCCACTGGAATTCTCTCCCAAGTCTTTTGAAATCTGAAGTTGAAATCGGTCAGCTACTCATTGGGAGCTCTCTTGATGGTTGTCAGCTGCTCCAAAAGAGACAAGTTGTCTCCCTTTTCTCCAAATTGCTCATGAAGTGCTATACACAGCTGATTCCAATTTGTGATAGAACCAGCTCCAAGGCTCCTAAACCATTGCAATGCTTTACCCTTGAATGAAGATGCCAGTAACTTGACAGCCACTTGCATCTCATTGATTTCATGAATTGCACAAAGGTTAGCAATATCTTTAACATGATCACCTGGAGTAGTCTGATTTTCTCCAGTGAAGTAGGGAATGTTCTTCAAGGCTGCAATAGGAATTGGATGTTGTGCATTGAGGGCAAGTGGGCTGCTACCTGTGAAGTTGACATAGGGGTTGTTTTGTGCCATTCTAATTGGTCTTAAAACCCTTGTTGACTGAATGAAAGGCCTACCAGGTGGAGGAGTTGAGAGAGTTCTGTTTGGTGGAGATGGAGACCTTTGAATCCTTCTTCCTCTTTGCCTTCTTCTTGGAGATAATTGCAGGTATTCAAACAACACTTCTTCTTCTCCAACTCTTGACCTTGTGGTGACTCTTCTCATGAGTTTTCAGGCCTGCACTGCTGAAACCAGTTGATTCTTCCCCTTGGAGTCACCAGATATGCAAATAATAGCTCTTTTCAAGCAAGAAAATTGTAGCAGATGCACATCAACTTTGCTGCAATAAAAATGAGACCTCTAGTGTCCCACCGGGCGTGCCAAAACTGTTGTTGCAAATCACAACACCCCTGGATGCAAATCAAGTTTCTAGGTTGATGTCTTAGGCATCCAGTGTGATTGCACAACATGGAAACCTCTCTCCAAGTGTGGGACTTGTGAAACTGAGAGAGGAATCTCCAGATTAGAGGCTGGTTCCTCAAACTCCTCTGATTTAGATCTATATTTGCACAACTACAGAGGTTCAGATCCTAATCCTACTCTAAATTGCAAGGAGACAGGGATAGAAATGTAAAAATTGAAACTAACTAAAGATGGTGATGCACCAAAAGGAGTGGTGAATATTTTTGTCATGCAAATAGACACAAACCAAAGATTGCAACATAAAACATACACAGGCTGATAAGATATAATTTAGGATCTGAAATGAAGCAAATAATACAAACAAAGGACTGAAACTCATTCACAAAGCTTGCATTATCATTTCCAATGTCAAAACCATTGCATTACAACCTCAGAGAGGTAAAAACTATTACAATCTTTGAAGAGGTCTGATTCTTACAACAATCACTTGCTGGAGGTGAAAGAAGAAGATTGCTATGCAAAAAAGTGTTCCCCCTTTTAGAAATGAGCCAAATCTGGCTTTTACATTGCATGGGTCGAGCCCAGGAGAGAGAAAACATACAAAAATGTGGGAGCCCATTCCTCATTGACTAAAAATGCATTAAATCAGCATGGAGGACCTTACAAACCCATACCCTATCATTTTTGACCAAATTGGAGGAGAATGCGACCCATTCTGTATTAAATTTGGTCGCTGAAATGTCACTTCTGGCCATGGACACGTGTCAGAGCCATTTCTTAACTTTCTCTCTCCAAACTAAACCAAAATTCAAGATTGACCCTAGAATCATGTAGAGAATTTTATAAGCTTTCCAATGATATAAAGAACGTGCAAATCTGAGCTCTGGATCGAAAGATATGGTGATCTGAAGATTTAGGGCACAAAACAGGCAAAAATGGGTTTTTTGAATTTTTTTCCCGCGCTCCGCCACCTGGATGACACGTGTCGGGTGCTGATTGGATGAGCAATTCTCTCTCCTTCCCTTACCCATGGGTTTTCCTTGAAAGTTTTGAATTTTTGTAATTTTGGAAAATTTTCCATTTTTTCCCCGCGTCCCCGCCACTTGGGACACGTGGCATGATCTGGTTGGAGGACAGGGGCGCGGGGTCATCCTTTACCTTTTAGTTTTTGGCCAAAACTTTTGCCAAATTCTCTAATTCCTCCCTGAGCTCCACACTCCCCTTCTCCTTAGGACACGTGTCCTATTTCTATTGGCTCGAGCTAACGCTTCAAACCTTGCCCTTTGAAATTTTGGACGTTTTCCCTTGTGACATGTGGCATTTCCTGATTCATCACGGGCCTGCCGGCTTTTTACGTCCCTTGCATCCCTTTGGCCTGAGTGTCCCAAACTGTCTAGGATAAATTCCTTCGATCCATCCGATTCGGGCTTCCCTATCCCTCTTTGAGGGGAAGACACGTGGCATGGTTTGATTGGCTCTCAGCTCCTTCGGCTTTCCGCGTCCCTCGCGTCCCTATGTCCCAACTGTTCTAGTGCAAAAGTTCCCTGTTTCAGCCGATTTGGGTGGTTCGTGTCCTTCGCATCCTCACCACCCAAATGTCCCAACCTGTTCTACACAACAGTTAGTCAATTTTGCTTTTACCTTCAGCCAGTTTCACCCCTTCATGTCCCACGCCAGTTGTCCCTTTCACTGTCCCGTGCTGTGCAGACAGCCTAAGGCCCCGGCTGATTCTGCCCCGATGTCCCAACTGTCCCCAGGACGCCTGGACTAGGACTTAGCCGATTTTCATGATTTTTTCTGGCCCAAGCTTGTTTTTTGTAACTTTTTCACCCTTTTTTAGAACTTGCTCTTTTCTTCTTGGACAGGAGAGTTAGAAAAAATCTGAGGGGACCCTAGAAACATGATTTTTTTCCTTGAATCAATCTATTTGCCTGGGACTTGAGTATTCTGATGCATGTTATCAAAATTTACCCTGGGGGTGAATTTTGGATAACATTTATGGTTTAGTATTTAGGGTTTAGGTTTTAGGATTTAGGGTTTAGTGTTTATGGTTTAGGGTTTAGGGTTTAGGGTTTAGGGTTTAGGGTTTAAGGTTTAGGGTTTAGGGTTTAGGGTTAAGGGTTTAGGTTTATAGGTTTAGGGTTTAGGGTTTAGGGTTTA